>MU854417.1:0-57106 GCA_033296685.1 Parachaetomium inaequale | reverse complement strand
GGGGGGGGGGAGGAAAAAGAAAAGACGAGAGAGAGCGAGGCAGAGAGAGAGTGAGAGAGAGATAGAGTGTGTGTGTGTGTGTCTGGATGAAGGGTTTGAACACCTGAAGGGGTTCAAGAGAGCACAAAGTCGCTTACCTGGCTGAGGATACCGCCAAAGTTTGTGCAGCGCGAGCCGTGCCACAGCAGGCGCCGGTTCTGGCCCATCTTGCCAAACTCGCTGCTGTCGAACCGCTCGCGCTCGCATTGGCGCTCGATGCGGAAGATGGACTCGACCGTGTACTGGTGTCCATGCGTGGCGCCGCGGCTCTCGACCAGGTAGTTGGACAGCTGGGTGTACTCGTTGCCGGTGGGGTCGAGCGGCGTCATCTCCTCCATCTTGAGACCCTGGTACTGCTTGTCGAGCGGGTGGATGTCCTCGTCGGCAACCTTGTCCATCTTCATGATGAGCGCAGCGTCCTTCATGTCGCTCAGGCTTTCCAGAAGTTCTATTTCCTTCTTGACCATCTGCTGATCGTTGATGACGGGTGGGCGGTTGCGGCCAAAGGCATGGGGAATCAACGAGTAAAAAGTGTTGGACAGCTGCTCGACGGCCGGGCCATACGCCATCCCATAGTTTGCAGCCAGGGACTGGTCATCGACGAGAGCCGACAAATCCTTCAGCGCCTGGAAACCTCTGGTGATGGTCGCCTTGCTGAGTTTCCCGAGGGGCAGCTTGTTGGCGTCGTAGTTCAGAGAGGACATGGCGGCGTTGAAGTATTGCTGGTTGAAGATGAGCTGCATGAGCTGCTGCACAGCGGGATCGAGCGTTGACTTGGGTGGCTGCCAGTTGGAAGCCTTCTTGCCCTTGGCCGCCGTGTCGTCCGCCTCGTCATCGTCGTCCGAATCCTCGTCGTAGTTCTTCTCGACGAAGGCGTACTTGCCGGGCTTGGGGTTCTCGCCGCGATCTTTCCATGTCAGGCCCGACTTGTCCTTGAACTTTTTCTCGAACTGTCGCATGGCTTCAGCCAAGGAACCTTCCGCTGCCGTCGAGGTTTGTCCTCTTTCGCCCACACGGCCCCATCGCGTCCACGTCCGGTAGATGCCATTCGGGTCAACCAAAAGCTAAGGTGCCCATGTCAGCAATGCACCAGACAGGCAGACAGGCAGCTTGGTAAATCTCACCTGGACACGATAGAACTTGTTGTTGTTGTTCGACGCATTGGTTTGATTCAACGAGGCATCGTAGATGACGCCGTCGTCGTCGATGTGGACTTTGGACGTGACGAAAGGGCACCCTTCGTCGAGGGGGATCTGCATGTCTTTGCTCTTCGCAACCTGGCCCTCGCCCATGGCCCGCTCGGCCTTCGCCTTGCCGGGCTTCTCCTCCTTGGGTTGTGTGTCGGCAGCGCCATCCGCGTCTTGCGTATCGGCATCATCGTCCACATCTACCTTGGCCGCGGCTGCCTTGCGCCCTCTCGATCTCTTGGGCTTCGGGGCGGCAGTCTCGTTGTCCGAGGCATTGTCGGCAACGGGTGAAGGGGCGCGCTTTCGGGTTCTGGTGCTGGCAGTTGCTGCGCCGTTGGCCTGGGACGACGCCGCGGGCGCCGACTTGGGGGCGTCAGGCTGGGTCGAGTCGTCCGCGGTGGACGCGCCCGGCGCGTAGTCCTTCTCGGGCTCTTTGGTGTTGTTTTGCTCGCAGGCCGTCAGCCAGTTCAAGCCGACAATGTGGATGCCGAGGGATTGCGCTTTGGCGACTTTGGGGGACGGCTTGTTGTAATCGGTCTCGGTCGCAATGATGTGTGTGGTTGGATCGATCACGCTGCTGACCACGCTCGCGCCAAGGGCCTCTGCCTTGGCCTTGATCGATGCGTGCGTGACACCTGGGAATGTCCCGCTGAGAGCGACCTTGCATCCTTCAAGGGCCGGTGTCGCGGGCGCGGCCGCCTTCTTGCCCCGCTTGGGTGGCATCTTGGTTGGGTCGAGTGCCGGGGGTGTTGGGTTCTGGAATGGAGCCCTCCGAGACCAATAGGGTGTCTCAGAAAATGGAGAAGTTGGGTGAGACGCGGACGGAGAAAATGAGCAGCGACGAAATTCGCGGAAGAGGTGCGGTTCAAATGCAACCAAATATTTGGGAGCGTCGAGCAGGCAACAGCGGCCCCTGCACAGCAAAAGTTCACCGCGTCGATTCGATTGCAGCAGGCACCACGCGTTATTGGCACGAGTTCCACAAAAGTTTACCAGGTACCTTAGGCAACTTCAGGCAACTCAACGCCGACCTCCACAATTTCCAAGTTCAAGCTCGACTTCGCGTTCCTCTCCCTCCCCAACAAACTGTGGAATGGAAGCCTGAGTTCTAACAAAAAAAGCAGGCCATCAGCCATTCTGGTGTGAGTTGTCTGGCAAACGGAGGTTCTCGGCCTTCTTTCTCGTCTCCGCCCGTCCTTGCCTAAGCCCCTCTCCTCTCTCCCTTATTCCTTCTTCTTTCTTTCTTTCTATCCCTGACGGAGGCCCAACACCCCGTTCTTCAAACCATCTTTTAATTGAAACCCAAAAGGCCAACTGGTCCCGTTTAGGCCTTGATTTCGGATTAGCATACGCCTAATCTCGGCTTCCCGCCTGAGGACCTAGCAATAGGCTTCGCTGTCCTTGTCACCGATCCAAAACTCATCTACTGTTCGAGGAGGAGACTTGTAGTATCGAGGCCAGCGCAAGACGCTCATTGAATCTCAGCCAACGTTGTGGCAGTCGCCATGAGGGGCAGGGCACGCGTGACTCTTAAAGGCCCTTTCCGTGGCACATCCAACTATAAAGGACTCGATATCTGGCCGGAGACGGTCCCGCACTTAGGGCAACGCGGGCCAGGCTCGAGGTGAGACTGTGGATATGTCCTGGAGTGGTGTGTGCTCTGGAACCTCGGAGTGCTCTAAGCAGCTGCTAGAGTCCATCAGTGATTCTGACTTGAGAGAAGAGAGGTTCGGGTTGGAAAACCCGGTATCAAAACGACAATCACATATGCCGTGGTAAAAGGCGGATCCTCTAACCCGCCCCCCTACCTAATTTTGAGACTCGTGGGGTTGCGAGACCGAGGAACACTCGACTGAAACACAAGTAATCAAGCGTGACTACCAAGTATCGCCTGTCGATCGACAGCAGAGCTTCGAACCAGCCACGGAATCCAGGGAGGCCATTTCCGTTCTGCACACTGCATTCGTTAGAAGTTAAAAGGTCCACATGGCAATGTGAAACTGTGAAACTGAAAGGGATTAAGGTCGCTCCAATGAGACAGTCCGCTGGCAAGTCCAGACGACAGCGATCCCATGATCAGCCCACCTACCAGGCTAGTTAATCTGTGCCCCCTAGTTTCCTGCACCTGTTTCAGCGAAATGTGTTCGGCCGTGGTTCCATGCGTCAATTGGGAGACCGATCGAGAACTGCAGTGACATTCCAGTCCAGTTCATGGTGGCATTGCCACATTGGTGGCTTCGGGGCCCTCCCAGGCTCGCTCCGAGTTGTTAGATGTGGCGCGGGCAGATCAATTCTGCCACGATTTTGCTGCGAGCTGCGCAACCTGCCCATCGTCGGCTGCTAAAAATGCAAACGGCGAAGCGCATCGACGGCGTCGTGAGAGTGGACCAATCAACAGCCCATCGATCCTCAAATTTGGCCGAAAGAGTCTCAACCTGCCAGACCAGACAATGACGTAATTCATTGGATGTCGACATCCGGGCCAGCATGGCAGGAGCCTTAATAAGAGGACCCTCGAGACGTTTCTCGATGGACGTTGCTAGATTGAGCTGAAGTCAAAGGGCAAGCAACACGGCACACGATGCCCGACAAAACACGACAACACCGCTGTTTGACCTCACCCCATGCCCCTTGAGGGATTGTTCCCGTAGGCGTACATCGACCCTTGAAGGCCACTGCAATTTTGGCGGCCGGGTTCCATGCCAAACATAACTACTCCGAATCCCAGCCAACCCGGCCATCCATCGTGAGCCTTGACCGGACAACCTAAAAGTTTCAGCGTCTGGTGTTGGATTGTTGGTTGTGCCGTAACGGCCCGATTCCTTCTGACAAAGAACCCAAGGCGGGAACGCTTTTGCATTCAGCGACTTCATTTTAGAGTTTTGATTTCACGGTTCATTGAGGTATGTACAAAGCCTCAGGGCATTGCCTACCCCACCTTGCACTTCAAAAGTCCCTCTCTTACAACCACACAGACACTCCGTTTTTCGTTTCATCAACACCACCTCAAAACACATACACGCAAAACAGCAAAATGTGCGGCACGAAAATCAGCTACGCCTGCTCAACGACGTTGATCTCTCAGTCGATAACGTGTAGCTGCGAGCGCGTCGTGGCCTGCGGCAAGAGCACGCTGTTCTGCGGGACGTGCTCGCACCCACGCTGCAAAGAGCTGCGCGGCACGGCGGCGGTCGCGTAGGGGTTGCCACGGCGGGCTCTTTTCGGCAGGCTTGCCAGGCTTTCGGTTGAGTTCGTCGTGGCCACTGCATGTAGGTTCCGTTTGGTGGGACAGGACAGGGGTTGGTTTCAGGAGAAGGACGGCTGGTATCGCATAGGGGAGGGATAGACCGGTGGTGTGTTCAACACCGGCCTGGGCTTTAGATTCATGTACATTCCTGTGTACAGTTCAGCCCTTGTTTATTGTACATAGGAAATCCAGGTTGATATGTGCCGTTTACTCTCCTCTAAAACCAGAAAGAAAAAAAAGAGGAAGAAAGAATAAAGAAAGAAATACGAAATAAAAAGGGAAAGGGAAAAAGGAACTTGAAAGGACTTAAACCAAAAGTGAATGGGGATTTCTCTTTCATTTCCTGTTTCCATTTTTTTTCATTTATTCCCATTTTCTTATTTTCCTTCTTTTTTCTTGAGTTTTAATTCGATGGTTTCAAGTTCCAGATGCACACTCCGATACAGTACAGTGCGGTAGAATACCAGTATGGCAGGACGACGGAGAAAATCAGCGCCGGCCCGGACACGGCACTCCGGGCGATCCCTGCAGGTGGCAAAGGGCGAGGACTTGTACATCTCCGGAATAAACTGTACTCCCGCGAGGTTGTTTCATCGGACGTGCGGTTCATCCTGGGCAGTTCCACACCACCACGCCATTGGCTCCCGGCTGGAAATAGGCAAAGAAATGGATCACATTTTAGTCTCCGGCAGTTTGAGTTGTTGCCCAAGAAATTGAACCCGACCAAGACCAAAGAGCGGTAGCCCGTTGCCATGCAAACCCACCAATGCCAAAAACTCCAATCCAAACGCTGTGTGTATGCCGTATACTTAATCATCATTCTCAAAGTCCTCTGTCGTGAGAGACTTGGCGCCTTTTCTCGTGGGCTTCAACCAGTCATCCCTCCCCGGCGGCCAGTACACCCTGCCGTCGGGCCCCCCCATCCCGTAGTCCTCGTCCGAGACTTCCCTTCCCGTGTCAATGTGCTCCTGGTCCTCCGCGCCGGCTCCAATATCATTCAGTTCGATGGGGTCTTCATCCGGCGCTCGTTTTCTCTTCAGGTTGACCGCGGGCTTCTGTTTCCTTCTGGGCACTTTGGGCGCAGGCCGAGGCTCGTCCTCGCGCTCGTTGGGGATCATGTCGTTGATGCGCTCGAACCCAGGCAATTTGAAGTTGCGCATGAGCTCGAAGACGGCTTGCTCCTTGTCCTTGGCCTCGATCATCAGGTCCATGTCAGGCGGGCAGGGGGGCAGGGTCGTGACACGGGGGCTATGCTTGCGTCTGTCCCGGGGGGTCACGGCGCCGGCACAGAGCTCGCTGTAGTGCATTTTCTGTTTAATGCCCTTGCGGGTCCAGGTCGCAGCAATGCGTGCTTGGAGTTCGGGGTCGCTAATGTCGAGTGTCCCCTCCCGGCACCTGGTGCTGTCAAAGATGATGTTGTGGTGATGGTAGTCCAGTACCAGCGGGATGCCAAGCTCCTCGCAGACGGGGAGCAGGTCGTGTACACTCCAGCCGACGTCGTCGTTTTCCAGAACCAGTCGGGCTTTGACCGAGGGCGAGAGCTTGGCGTAGTTCTTGCGGAACCGGTCAAGAGTGGCCGCCTTGTCTCCGTAGACACCACCCATGTGAAGGATCATGACGGCGTCGCGGTCCTGTTGCTCAGGAAGACGGAGGAGCGACAGCATCTCGTCGTGGTACTCTAGGTCCCGCACGGCAGCGTCGATCACCTCTTTCCGAGGCGAGCCCAGCTGGGTGAATTGGCCAGGGTGGGTGGTTAGGCGATGGCCCAGCTCAGCGGCAACTCTCCCAGCCTCGGCGAGCACCTCGGAAGCGAAGGGTGCTAGCCTGTAGCCGTGCACCGGGTGGCTAGCGAAGGGAAACATCTCGGAACTGAGCCGCATGAACTTGATGCCGTACTTGTCGTTCCACCGCAGCATCCGCACAATGTCCCGGGCATTGGTCAAACCGAGGTTCTGGAGAAACCTCTCGCCCCGGTCGTTGGAGGGCTCCTGGGACTTGTCTGGCCGGTTTTTGACCGAGTGTTCGGGCTGTGACGGGTCTGTGAGAGGGTACCGATGTTCAATGATGGAGGCCATGCGACAGGTCCGGGAGCAGAAAACAGGAGCCTTGGCCGAGCGCAGGTATGTGTTGAGACATGCATAGCCTAGGCGGCCTTTCCAGGGCAATGGCAGATAGGCACTGTTGACTGGCGGCAATCTGGCGGCGCCCCGTTCAGGAATGTCTGGTACTTCTTCCGGGGCGTCGATTCTTGAGCTTTCAGGATCATGGCCCCCGCCTCCGGTGATATCTCTGGCGAAATCATCCTTATCCTCTTCGTCCGGCGTGGGCAACTGGCCTCCGGTTTCCGGCTCCCTTGTCGGTTCTGTAATCCTCAGGCTCGCCTCCCTGACAGAGTCAATGTGGGATGCCTCCTCGATGGCGGCTCTGCGCGACTTGGAGACGCGCGCCTCCTCTTCAATCTGTAACTTCTGCCGCTTTGTTGCGCCCCTAAGCCGGCGCTCCATCCTGGCGAGCCCCTCGATGGCGAGCTGCATCTCCTCCTTGGTCGCGTCCTTGCGCTCTTGCATCTCCTTGCTGTCGATGTCCTCGCCCCCCTCAGGTCTGATGCCCAGCATGTTCCCTGGCGTTGAACGCGCGATGTCCTCGGGCTGCATGGTCCTAGACAGGCCGCGGCTGGACCGCCGGAGGTGAACCTGGGGACGGAGCGGCGTGTCGATATCGAGCTCCGTCAAGTGCTCCTTTTTGAGCGGCGGCTTGGGCGACGGCTTGGCTTTTCGGGGCATGGTGGCGAAAGATCGCACCTCGTGGTGGGCGGGGTGGGCGGGGTGGGCGTAGGTATGCCGAAACCGAAGTGGTGTGGAGGGCGAGGCAAGCGATGAATGCGTGCTCGGAACCGGACGAAGGGCGGGATATGGTCGGGGGTTGCAGAGGTGGAGGGTGAGCAGAGCGGCAGGCACAAGGCCGTAGCAGTGATAAAGGTTGAGACACGGTGCGACGTGCGGGGACGGGAGCAGGCAATTGGCCAATGGGTTGGTGGTAGGGCGGAAGCGGATGGCAGCGGGAGGGTGGCGGCGTTTGGTGCGTTTGGCGTAGGCGTCATGCCGTCAGAGATGTTCGGCGCCGAGACGTGCTCCCCTGGGCGGACAGCTGCCGGCGCAGGGTGTGTGTGGGTGGCGGTCCAGTGCGGCCTTAGTTATAGGGAGAGTGGCTCGGGAGTCGGAGAGGAACTTTTGGGAGCGGCGAAGTGAAGCGCAGAGGGGTCCCTCAGCTGCCGCTGTCCTCGCCTCGCCGCTCGTCCCATCCCTTGCCGCCTTACTAGGCGGGATGGAGCGAAGCACAACGGGGAGGAATTTTGAGTCGGGATCTGGCGAGAGCCAATCGTTCCCCTCCCTGCATCCCTCGGAGCAAGGCGCGCGGCTGGGCATAGCTCCAGTATGGGGGCGGGCTCGGGAATCGGATGCTGCTGTGGAGGGCGGGCGGCCGGAGAAAGGCCTCCCACGGCCGGAGCAGTCGAGACGGGATCGGGGGCCGCAGGTTCAGGTGGGGCTGAGTGGCAGCCAGATGCTCACACTGTCTTCTTACTGTGTACAGTCCAACCCTTCCAGGTTGTGTTTGCATGTGTCAGACGGAAGTATACCATTTCCCCCCCTCTTTTCATTCTAAAGACGGGCACAAAAGGTAAATGAGGAATCAAGCATATTTATTTTTCCTTCTCCTTAGGTCAGCCCCTAACGAACAAACAAGGGGGAGACGACTAGACTGCCAACTGGAAGCTCCACAAGTACACACTCCATCTTGGATTACCGCCAGACAACCTGGGAAACTTCAGATGGGCAAGTGAGCGATGAGACGACATGCCGCTGCAAATGCCCATACGAAACGAACAGCTGTTTCGTCCCATCTGCGACTCGAAGTGGCCGGAACAGTCCCTTTCAGCGCTAACCCGACCAGCCAAATGCAAAGTTGCAGCAGCGACACTTCAGTTGGCTTGCACCGACAACTCGACCATCCTCGGACTCGATACATCGAGGAGTCTGGGTCGACGAGCAAGTTGTGGTACTCGAGAAGCCATACCGACAGCCGAGTGCGGGCCAGGCAGACCACTGGATGTTCCACCGTGCCGATCAGAGCTTCTCAACGCCCTCGCCGCTTTCTGCTCCCTCCCACTCCTCCCTACCGCCGAGATAGCGATACACGACCCTCGAGTCCAGATCTTTGCAGTCGGCTGCCTCGCTTGCCGCCGCATACACCCCCAACCCGCTCACCCCCAGAGCATTCCTGGACCCCCCCCTCCGCGCCATGTCCACGGCCAGCCCAATGTCCTTCCTCATCAGCTGCACCCGGAACCCGCCCCGGTAGCCGTTGGACGACGGCGCCTGGGGGCACACGCCCGGCACCGGGTTGAAGACGTCGCAGATGGCATTCTGCGCCGTCCCGGCCGCGAAGACGGACGCCAGCACCCGCGCGTCTATGCCCGCCCGCATCCCCATGTCCATGGCCTCGGAGCACGCGATGGTGATGATGCCCGAGAGGTAGTTGTTCGACAGCTTTGCCGCGAGGCCCAGCGACGGCCCGCCGCAGGGTATCACCTTTCCGCCCATGCTTTGCAGGAGACGAGTCAGGTGAGGTATGTTGGGGTCTGAAGAGCAACAGCCGAGGAAGAAGGCGACGGTGCCGTTCACTGCCCCCAGGACGCCGCCGCTCACCGGCGCATCATAATACGACGTTTTGGGCGAGGCAATCAAGAGGTGTTCCTTGACGTGGAGGCTGGTCGCCGTGTCGATGGTGGAGCAATCGATCAGGAGCTTTGGGCTCGACGAGGAAAGGGCTGCAATGATCCCAGTCGTTGCGTCAAGGTACACCGACCTGACATGCGCTCCCTCTGGGAGCATAGTAAGTACAACTTCCTGGGGTTCGCCGAGTTAGCTGAGGGGTAAGGTTACAGTATCCGGGCTCAGCTCACCGATTTCTCCGCCAACTCCCTGGCGCTGGCACATTTGACAGCAATGTCGGGAAAGCTTGTGCAGAATTCGTCTACTGGAGCCTCCACAGTGTCGTGAGCGTGGATATGTGACCCAGGAGGCAGAGATCTGGCAAGGTTGGTCGCCATGGGCTTACCCATCGCCCCGAGGCCGATGAACCCGATGGACTTTGGGAGAGCTTCGCTGGGCGAGGACATGATCAGCTACTCTATAAAGCAGCTGTCGGATGTCAACCCCTAAGTGTTCGGTTCGCGAGTCCAAGGCTTGGATCTGTCAGCTTCGGGATCCCAGAGTCACCTAGAACAGTTTGGTATTGTACGACATGAACTAGATCCTTCTGATGATTTGTGTCGAGCCTCGAGGCGATACGCCTGGTTCAAGCCACTATCAAGGCCCAACGCTCGCGGCAGTTCGACATGCGGGGAAAGGCCTGGGTGGTTTCCATCAGAGATCAGAGGTGGAGGGGTCCTTTACCCCAAACGTGCTTTACCCATCTTTACACTCAACTGCTTGTCAGCAGCTAGAACCTCGGTATGACAGGAGCTGTAAGACTATGATCAGTAGGGTCATAAAAGGCAGGACAGGCACCGCGAAAGGCGAAAGGCCCGTGCTGGATCACACCCATACGCAGCTTCGCTGGTTTTAGTCATGTCTTCCGATCACTTTCCTTCCATTGAAGCAGAACACGGGACAGAGCCAAGATTTGTCTTGGTCTATGCCCTCTCAGCTGGCCGCTTCTCCCTCCCCGAGGAGCAGTTCGTCAAACCGGCCACATCTGGAGCCCGCAAGACTGTCCCTTCGTTATGCTTCTTGATACAACACACGTCTCCGAGTGACGTCACGACACGCATCCTCTTTGACCTAGGCCTTCGTCGACATATCGGCCGCTACTCGGATCCTATCCGTCGCCATGTTGCCACCCGCCAGCCGCTGACTACGGACCCAGATGTGGTCAAAAGCTTGAAGGCGGGTGGGTTAACGCCGCAAGATGTTGAGATTGTTATTTACTCCCATGTACGTGAAACAGTAAAGCATGGCATCCGTTGAGCCATAAGTGATTTGACTTTCTCCGCAGGTACATTGGGACCACGTTGGCGAGCCTCGAGACTTCCCCAGCAGCACTTTCGTCGTCGGTTACCGTTCCCTGGATGTGCTAGACGGCAAAGGCTCTTCCCTCCGGGGCGGGCATTCATTCTTCGAAGCAGATTTGCTGGATCTGTCCCGAACGATCCAGCTTGCCGCTCCGACAGAGGGCACAGCTGGCAACCCGGCGACTTCTACAGTCTCCTTGAAAAGGTCCTCTTCTCCATCGGTCGACTTCTTTCAGTCATGGAAGCCTTTTGGTTGTCTTCCATCCACCCTTGACATCTTTGGAGATGGCAGCCTCTACATCGTTGACGCGCCTGGGCATCTTCCGGGCCACCTCAACCTCCTGGCTCGTGTTGGCTGTGACAAGTGGGTCTACCTAGCAGGCGATGCCTGTCATGACCGGCGCATCATGCGCGGAGAAAGGGCAATTGGCGAGTGGAGGGATGATAACGGATACCTCTGCTGCATCCATGAGGATCGTGTCAAAGCTGAGGAGACGGTCAAGCGGATCAGGGGCTTAGAGGAAAAGGGGGTCGAGGTGATTTTTGCCCATGATGTTGAGTGGGAGAGTGACCTCAGAAACCAGGATCGGTTCTTTGGGAATCGGTAGATCTACCAGTGCTACTACGCCGTCATATTCCTCCTAGAACTAGTGGTGAGGAACACTACCTAATTATCATCTACGCTCCCAACCGAATCTCGATAACTGCTATACACTCAATTTTGATCAACTTCAACCAGATCTATCCAGCAGCCATCCTGCCCCTGTGTCCCAGTTTCGTAGCAAGATGGCCTGGGGTCGAGAGAAGCTCACTGCCCCTCACCAACTGCCGTGCTTCCCCAGCTGCATCGAGATACCTAGGCAGTCATGCAACTGCCGAACCGAATACCCCAATGCCCAAATTGAGGATTCCCCTCATAACATCAACGTTCCCCAACTCGCCAACCTCAGACTCAGGGCCGTGTTTCCCCTCACCACGTGCTGCGCTCCCGTCCTCTCCAGTCACCGGTGCCGTCGTTTAGTCTCTCTTCTTGGAGTGAGTAGTGAAGTCAATGCAGACCAAACGTCGGGGAACTATCGTAAGCTTCTCCCACGAGGCCACGCTAGTGGCTAGAGCGTAGTATCACCGTTAAGCCGGTGGTTCTTGGTAAACAAAGCGGCACTTACGGCCAGGGCGTTGACTTGAACGGTCAGGTATCCCAACGCGTCCACAGTTGTCACATTACCCATCCGGACGAAACCCACGATGGCATCAAGGGAACAGAAGTCCGAACTCAAGGAACAATTCGAGGCCAAGCTAGGCTCCGAAGCCTTCCACTCCGGCTGGGAATCACTGCTCTCACTCGATCCTCAGTTCTTCAAAGCGAGCCTCTCGCTCGCCTCTGTGCCCCGCCAAAAGTCTCATCTTTCGCGCAAGGATCAAGCCCTCATATCTCTCGCGGTCGACAGCGCAGCAACGCACCTCTATTCTCCTGGAATCCGTGCAAATGCGTCAGCAGCGTTGAAAGAAGGGGCTAGCGTGCACGAGGTACTCGAAATCATCGAACTGTCGTCCACCCTGGGAATCCACGCATGCAATATCGGCGTCCCCCTGCTGGTGGAGGTTCTGAAAGAGGAGGGCAAATACCAAGAAGAGATCACGCGTCCCTTCGACACAAAGCAGGAGGAACTGAAGATGGAGTTCACCGAGAAGAGAGGGTACTGGCACACATTTTGGGAAGACTTCCTAAGACTTGATCCCGAGTTTTTTGGGGCTTACCTGGAGTTCTCGAGCGTGCCCTGGACCAAGGTGGCCGACCGAGAAGGCCCTCGGGGACGAGGAGTCCTCGAACCAAAGGTGGAATGCCACCACTCCACTCCTTGACGAGAATGGGTTGGCTAACGATGAGCCTAGATGAAAGAGCTCGTGTACTGTGCCTTTGATGCCGCATCTACGCATCTCTATGCCCCTGGACTGAAGCTGCACATGAAGAACGCGCTTGGGTATGGGGCAAAGCCACAAGAAATTCTGGAGGTGCTCGAGATCGCGACGCTTCTTAGTCTACATACGGCCCACGTGGCGGCTCCGATTATTTCAGAGCTGACATCCGCATCTGCTTCATCTGCTGCCCCGAGGGTGTAGCAATAGGAGTTAAGGGATATCAGCAACGGCTCTCTCATTTTAATGATGTTTCACATAGTAGGTAGTGACGGAGGCAAACCGGTTGAGGAGGAAGACAATATCCCATCAGTGAAGAATTATTCTTTCTGTTGCAATAGTACTTCCCCATGGTCAATTCCCGCCTCTAAACTCGATGATACCTGTATCTAAGTGATATATACCGTACTAACAATCTTCCACATGTATCTGCCTGCAATGTACATCCGGGAGGGGAATCACCCTTGTCCCCAAAAAGCCGCAAGAGGAATTCGGTCCCCAACCCCGAGAATTGGGGAAGGACCTGTGCGACTGGCTGTCTCTTCAACCTTTCCCTTTGGCATATTCTACAACCCCACACTCACAATTCACAAGGTTTACCATTATTCCTTCTTGCTTCAGATACCAAAATGAGCAGCACCGAACCCAAATTCAACGACCTGCACAAGCAACTGTTTGAGGCGGGCCTCGAGGTTCGACGCAGCGTTGTTGGTGAAGCCTACGTCGAACGGGCCCTCGCCAACGGATCGACCGAGTTCTCCAGACCTGGTCAGGAGTTGGTGACGGAGTGGTGCTGGGGATACGCTTGGACAAGGCCAGGTCTCGACAGGAAGCAGCGGAGTCTTCTCAACATCGGCATGCTCATGGCGCTGAACCGTGCCCCTGAGTTGGCCGCACACATTCGCGGCGCGCGGAACAACGGGCTGACCGAGCTCGAGATACGCGAGGCTATTTTGCACTGCACGACTTATTGCGGTGTTCCTGCTGGAGTGGATGCCATGAAGACGGCCGAGAAGATGCTTGACGAGATGGCGGAAAGGGGAGAGATGGCGAGAGAACTGGGAGACAAGGCGGTGTAAAACATGAGCGGATATTCTGTAATTATGCTATTGGGTGGGATGGCGGACATCTAGCGACTGAGTTAAGGCTCCAAGAGGTTCAAGCATGGTTTCCAGAGCACTCGCTACAATGGCAACATGAAGCTTCATTCTCAACTTGTTCCTCATGTCGCTCCGTCCCTACCATTGCCAAAATGATATTGTCTTTTCTCTTTTAAAGGTTAACAAGAAGAAATGGGGGAAATGAAAAAAGATAAAGGCCAGGCTTTAAAAGAAAAGGTAAATAAAACGGCATTAAAGGGAAAGAAAGAAGAAAGAAAGGAAATCAAGAAAATTGAAAGGGAAAAAAGGGAAGGAAAGTGAAACAATGAAACAAAGAAATAATAGGAAATAAAAAAGGGATAGTTATTACCAACGCCCTTTGCTATGATAACGAACAAGTCCGTCCTGGACGTAGATGTAACAGAAGCTTCAGTGACACCAACCCCGCGTTTTGCGGCTCTTCTGTCCAGCCCTTACCCCTCTCCATGGTATTATATCAACACTCGCACGATGCCTCCCACTAACACCCTCGACAACATCATTGTGAGGCCCAAGCGCTTCCAGTGTCCTCGCTGTCAAAGACGATTTGCTCGACTCGAACACTTGCAGCGCCATGAGAGGACACGTATGATGCCTCCCCACCTTCAGCAGAGGCCCGGTTCGCCTAACCCGTTCACTCCGATGTAGATACACGGGAGCGGCCGTTTCCATGTAAACGGTGCGAGTCTCGCTTCACCCGAAGGTAACTAGCCGTACCCCTTTTCAAGCTTGACCATGAGTTTGACACTTACACCCTCCCTTCCCCCTTCAGTGACCTGTTAATCCGTCACATGAGGCTTTCACATGGAACACCCGGGGAAGTATTGCACTTAAACCAGGGACTGGGGGAACTTTCCTCATCCGGAAGAGGACGCGAACCATCGCTGCCCGGAACCTCGACACTGCCTAGTCAAGAGCCTATTGAGGATGAAGGACCGGGGACGACTGCCGCACCGCACCCTGTCTTTGCCTGTGCATCGCCCAAAGGAGTAGCCACGGATGTCATGAGAGTCTTAACCGGCACCGGTGGTGAAACCCACCCGGCCCCCGTCCTTCATTCGCCGTCGGATCCAACAGTGCTCCAAACAGCAGCCTTGTGGTCGTTGGATGCCTTGGCTCAGCCCAGCCTTCCACAAATGACAACGCCTCCCCTGCATCTTAACTCCGAGGAGACTTTGGGAGACTTTGCTGAATACCTCGAGACAGATGTTTTGACATCGTACCGTGTCCCATCACCTGGAAGCGCCGCGCAACTGGATCTGGCATTCACACTTGGCCACTTCATGGATCCAGGCGATATCCCTTTCATACCTCAAGCCGAGTTCAGTTACGGGCAATCTCCGCCAAGAAAAGCGGACTCCCTGTCACAGTTTTGCTCACGGCTACCTTCAGCACAAGCAGCAAACGACCCCACTCCTGAGCGTATCCTCGCTGCAAGCTCCAACGGGTCAGAGTCTCATGGAAAGATATTCGACGTAACATCGGAAGCCAGGGAACGCATCATACGAAAGACGTCTGAATTCATCACTGTCGTCCCGAGATTCCAATTACCTAGTAGGCTCTCTTTGGCCCGCTACCTACGCGGGTATGTCGAGGGATTCCACGTGCATCTTCCCTTCCTCCACGTACAGTCAATGTCTATTCAAACATGCTCCGTCGAGTTGCTCCTCGCCATGGCCGCGGTGGGCGCCCAGTATTGTTTCGAATCCGATAAGGGGCTTAGCCTTTTCCATGCAGCCAGAAGTATTGCCAACGAGCGCATACGGCGACGAGATGCCGGCCTAGCAACCTCGACTCAGAACAGCTCCGTGTCCACGAGCTCTGCATCTCTAACCGGATCTACTGACAACAGCCCTACTACTATCAACGGGGCCCTCGGGATCCCTCACCGCACAAAAGGATCAGCCTCAGGGGACCCAAGCCATGAGCTGATACAAACAGCCCAAGCATTGCTCATTCTGATGGCCATGGCAACGTGGGGAAAGCACGGCGAGCTTCTGAGAGAAGCACTCGCTATTCAGAGCATCCTGGCCAGCATCATCCGGGACGACGGGCTGCGCATGCAACCACCCACTGAACCAGGCGCAGGAGAGTGGGAGGCGGAGATGATGTACGAGTCCGTGCTACGGACGAAGTACATTGTCTTCTGTTTCTTCAACCTCCATTGCATCTTCTACGACATACCACCTCTGATTCTGAGCTCCGAGCTTCAGATGAGGCTCCCTTGCAGCACAGCCGAATTCCGAGCAGGCACAGCAGCAGCGTGGCAAGAAGCAAAAGTGGCGGCTGGTGAGACCTCACGATTCCAAGACGCAACGCGGCGCCTCTTCTCTCGCCATGGATATGGAGGAGACACGGTAACTCAACACTCGTCTCTAGCAAACTACGTCTTGATCCACGCCATCATCCAACACATATTCTTTGTCCGGCAAACAGCAAGATGCCGTGTTGATTTGCAGGATTCGGGCCCGGCAGAGGATGACACGGCAGCACTCAAAAGTGCACTGCGCAACTGGCAACTGAGTTGGGAGTACAGTCCAGAGTCGTCCCTGGATCCGGCGAGCTCGTTTGGCCCGGTGGCCTTCAACTCGACAGCGCTCCTCCGCCTGGCCTACGTCCGCCTTAGCATGGATACCGGGCCATGTAGGACACTGGGCACGAGAGACCCCCTACAGATTGCCCACGCACTCCGAGACATCCCGGCTCTCCCGTGGTCAAACGAACTTAACGCAGCTCTTCTTCACTCAGCACACGCCCTCAGCATTCCCATCAAAATTGGCATACAGCTCGTGGCTAGAACGCAGACCTTCTTATGGTCCATTCAACACTCATTATCCTCACTCGAGTGTGCGCTGCTTCTCAGTAAGTGGCTCGAAGCCGTCGTGATCTCGCAAAACGCCAGCCCGAACGATGTCCCCACGACTGATGAGAGAAGAACGCTGGCTCTCGTCATGGAAATGCTGAATGAGACGGAGTTTGCCGTGCCGGAGGGGGTTTCTTTGGGTGTGTCAGACACGGCTAGATACCTCAACATCGGGATGTTGAAAGTGTGGGCCACGGTCTTCAAGGGCTCGCAGACATGGGCAATAGTGGATGTTATCGGGTCAGCACTGGATTTGTATGCAAACATGTTGCAAGGGGCCAACTAGAGTACGGGATCTCTGTTTAACTTCATTTCTAAGTTCTTTGACTAGTAGTCCTCGTCCACCAGTGTCGTATCAATGACAAGTTTGCCTCCTTCCCTCTTGTGGTACTCGACCACAAGGTCGTTCAGCTTGCTCAGGGGGTACGTTTTGATGCGTGCCCTCACCCTATGCTCGTCGGCAAACTGCAGCATCTCTCTCAGGGTCTTGTTGCTCGCTACCAGACTTCCAACCACCGAGATGTCGCGGAACACGAGGTCCCACGCTGACACGTGGAATCCCTTTTCTGGGAACGAGACTACCACGCACCTGGCATGGTTTCTCAACAGGGCCATGCCGTAGTCGAAAGCCTTCTGGCTCTCGGGGAGAATAATTACGGCATCCAGGCCCACCTCTCCCTGTTCCTTCTTACCATCTTCTCCGATTTGAGCCACCACAGAAGCGGCCTCCTCAGTCCTCGCGTCCACGACTCTCACTGCCTCCTTACTCTCAACTACTTCCCTAGCCAACCGCAACGGCCCATCTGCGTTGTCAATGCCAACCACTCTCAACCCCATGGAGACAGCAAACTGCAGCCCCAGATGACCCAATCCTCCACCGCATCCCACGATCCCTACCCGCTGCCCTGGCTTCAACTTACACCTCTTCAGCGCTCCATACACGGTAACACCAGCACACATCAAAACAGCCGCATCCACGGTCCCCATCCCCTCCGGAAGCGGCGCCACCTGCCGTTCATCCACAACCGCATACTCGGCGAACCCGCCGGGCATGCTAATCCCATGGTTCCCCGCGTGCGGACAATACACCGAGTAACCCGGCTCGTCGGCGTCAGGGTCCTCTTCCGTCGGGCCAGACACGCACTCGAAGCACTTCCCGCAGGGGTAAAAAGCGCGGCCGGGGATGCCGACGCGGTCTCCGGGCTGGAGGTTAGTCGTGCTTCCAGGGCTGGTGGAGATGACGATGCCCGCAAACTCGTGGCAGCCGATGTGCGGGAAGGAAAGGGGAAACGGCGGGAGCTGGCCTGCGGCGAGGACGGCGTCGGTGTGGCAGTAGGAGGCGGCTTCGACTTTAACCAGGAGGTCGTGTCGGGAGGTGGGGTTGAGTGTCGGGAGGGGGACGGTGCGCAAAATGTAAGGGGTGTTGTACGCGTCGAGGAACTGGGCTCTCATTGTGGGTGGGAGGTGCGGCGCATCTTGAACTTGACGTGTCCGAGCGATGTAGAGGGTAGTTGCTGGTTGTGATGACAGAGGCTCAAGCTAACGTATCGATGTGATGGCCACTATCATGAATGAACAAGTCCAGCCGTTGCTTCATGGTATGGCACAAGGGTCGCATGTATCTGCCGAGATCATCTTGGGGGCATTGGCGGGGTAACGTTGGGTACCGTCATCGAGGGCAGCTCCCAAATTCCCCGCACAAGGACGGGAGAGTATCCCCCAACCATGTCCTGGGCTTTTACGGGAGCGGCGTGGTTGGAGAGGGCTCTTGAATGTCTCCCGCCAGCGTCTGAGGGGCCGTGTGGGTTTCCTAACAGCAGCCATTCTCAACAACAGTCGGGCCCATGGCTACTGGTCCCTCAGTTTTTGTGACCGTTTCGGCCCTCGAGGGTGGCCATCTCACTCTTCCTGAACGGCTGTTCGTCACTGACGCAGACCCAGAGAAGCGGTCAACGGTCCCGTCTCTATGCTTCCTCGTCCAGCATCCATCCCCGTCACCAGCTGGCGACAGAAATGTTACTCGACTTGTCTTTGACCTCGGAGTCAAGCGGGAACTAAACGACTATACGACAGCCCAGCGAGCACATATTTCCCAGCGGCAACCCGTTATTACTGATCCCGACTGCGCGGCAAGTCTTCGCAACAGCAGAGCAGAGACACCCCTTGCCCCAGCCAGGGATATCGACCTCGTCGTGCTCAGCCATGTCCACTGGGACCACGTCGGTACATCGTCGGACTTTTCCGCCGCCACCTTCGTCGTCGGTTCCGGCACTCTCGACCTCCTGAAGAACGGCGCTGGTCCGCTGTACCCAGCAGAGTTGTTCAACGACGACGAGCTGGATGCTTCACGAACCGTCGAGTTCCCTCCTGTTCTAAAAGATACGGCTTCTGGCACCCCCAAGCAAACTCCAACACCCGCAGATACAAAAGCCATCTTACCATCATCAGCCGCCACGTGGACATGGCGCCCCCTGGCCGGGTTCCCTGCAGTCCTGGATTTCTTCAACGACGGCAGTCTCTACGTTATCGACAGCCCGGGTCATTTATACGGTCATGTTAACTTGCTCGCCCGTGTTGGAGAGAAAAGATACATCTATCTGGGCGGTGACTGCTGCCATGATCCGAGGATTCTGTTAGGCGAGAAGGGCATTGCGATGTATGAGGATGGCCGAGGGGGGACGAGGAGTGTACATGTAGACACGGGGATAGCGGAGAGTACGTTGGACCAAATCAGGGGCTTTATGAGGGAGAAGAGATTGGACAGCGGGGATGTGGGTGTGGAGGTTGTCGTGGCTCATGATGCGGCGTGGAGGGAGCGGAATAGACACCGTTTCTGGCCGGAGACGATGTAAGGATCCGTGTAGTGTGGTTTCAAGTCCACATTATCAACTCCCAACTACGTAGATAAAGGAAGACGCCTTTTCAAGGTCCCTGTGCTAGTTCACCTCATGCTGGTTGAAGCATAAAAGTGGGATTTGAGGAAGGCTATTACCCCAACCATTCTTGACGTATGTTGCCCTTCCCCAAGAGCACAGGCAGCGAAGGCGCTGCGGGGAAGTCGGGGAGCGCAATACTAGTATGCCAACTACTCTGTTTATCAACTGCCGAGACGCAGACACGGTTCCCAAGGGGCAGATGGAGCATCGACCTCGATTTCTTCTCCTAAATAACCTCCAAGCTCCAAGTTCTAACAAGCGACCCCATATTGAGAAACAGACTTCGGCAGCCCACAACACAATGTCTGCTCCACCAACAAACACGGTAGCCTTCATTGGTAAATTAAATGTTGGTCCTTTTTCATGACCCCTGGCTGATCAACACATACTCAGGCCTCGGTGTCATGGGCTATCCCATGGCCAAGAACCTCCGCGGCGGACTAAGGCGCGAAACCACACTTCTCATTTGCGATGTAAACAGCGGTGCTCTAGACCGTTTCAAAGAAGAGACAGGTGAGAAGGGACCGGTAAATATTGTCAGCAACGGATATGAGGCAGCAAAAGCAGCGGTAAAAAACGGCCCTTAAGTCTAATGACGCCCGGGAGACCAAGCTCACTGTCCACTGTCTAGAACGTAGTCATCACCATGCTTCCCGGATCCGATGCGGTCAAAGCCGTTTATCTAGATCCCCAAACCGGCATCCTCGCTGGGGTTTCCGCGGCGGCAAAGGACGACAATCAACCCCAACACAAACTCGTAATGGAGTGCGGTACCATTGAGACAGACACCATTCTGTCCGTTGCCAAAGCCGTTCAAGCAGCGGACTCCCCCACCCTCACCTTTGTCGACGCCCCAGTCTCCGGGGGTCCCATGGGCGCCGAGGCTGCCACCCTAACCTTCATGGTTGGGTGCCCTCCCGCCGCATCATCCGAAATCTTCCCCATTATCAAGTCCCACCTCCAACACATGGGCAATCCCGAAAGCATTTTCCTCTGCGGCGACGTCGGCGCCGGCACCGCCTTCAAGATCATCAACAACTACCTCAGCGCCATAACCTCCCTTGCGGCGGCCGAGGCGCTCAACATCGGCGTCAAGGTCGGTCTCGACCCGAAGCTTCTAACCGACGTCATCAACGTCAGCGGGGGGCAGTGCTGGGTGACGAGCAAGGCCAACCCGGTCCCCGGCGTGCAGTCGGACGTGCCCAGCAGCCGGGGGTACGAGGGGGGTTTCCGAATCGAGCTTTGCAAGAAAGTGTTGAGCATGGGGTCGCGGCTGGCCGACATGGTGGGCGCGAGGACAGTGCTGGACGGGCCGACGCTGGGGGCGTTTGGCGAGGCCATGGCGGATGAGAGATATGCGGGGAAGGATGCGAGGGTGGTGTATAAATGGTTGAGTGAGAGTGAAAGGCGTTGACCAAGGGGCTAACATCCACCATCTTCTCATCCTCTGGGTCCGAGTTCTCGTCATCGCACTGGTCGGTATCCGGAATCTCCCTATCATCAGGGCTGGCGGAGCATGGCAACGTCGGGGGGAGACGATGTTGCGGTGGTTTCTGGTACAGTCGTGTGACTCATGTCTGAGATAGTGAGGCTGCTGTAGGGATTCGCGACGGGGGATTCTCGCGACGGGGGATTCTCGCGACGGGGGGTTCTTAGCGGTGGTGGGTCGAAGCGTTTCAGGGTTGGTATGAACCCATCATCTCAAGTCGGAGTCCAGCTCAACATGGTCTATGGTGTTTTCTAGTCTAGTTGTGTAGTTTGTGTCTGAGCTAGTGAGGCTGCTCTAGAATTCTGGCAAGGGGTGGTGCTTGGCCGCGAGGAGGGCGGTGCTTAGCGGTGGCGGGGCACGAATGCCTCTCAGTCGATATACTCGTCTGGGACCCAACCATATATCATGGGCTTGTGATGTGCGGAGGCAGTTGGCTCGTATCTCGTCTCGATGAATTGGCTCATGCATTGCCATTGCTCATGTGTGGCATCCTGCCCAACGACCTCGGCACGCCAATATGCCGACCCCACGCCTGGAGCATCTCCAGACTTACACTCTCGGTGGGCCGGGCGTGGTCCTTCTGGGTCTGTTCCAGGATCGCGAGCATTGCATCTTGCTCTTCGACCCTGTCAAAATAGTGGCCAACTGCGCGTGTCAGCCCCATGACTCTCGAGTTGGGAAAAAAGAACCCGGACGTACAAGCCGATATAGCCATACACGCCGTGAAGACGCCGGGCGGGGTAAAGTTGTTGCCACGCCCAATGGCGCAGATCTCCCGGACAGTCTCTCGAATGCGTTCCTAGTGATCGAGGCTGTGTGAGTGCTTGGTCGTTGGTGAGAACAAGTAGGGGGTCAGCCAACCTCAACCTCGTCCCTCTCATCGGCTTTCACCGAGTCGCCGGGCTTGAGACGGTGTTCCAACAGAAATAGCGTTGCAAGCCGATGATGCTGAACACCGATGACTGTTGAACAGGGTCCCATGTTATCAGCGCATGCACAGAACCGAAAAGAACCGAGGGCACACTTGCCTTGACAACTTCGATGATACCATATCTCTGGAAACACGGCCGACCCCTGTGGTTCTCTGAAGACGGGGTCATATGATGGCGGTTGCTTCTCGGACCATCGCCGATTCCACTTATCCAATTCGTCCCACGACTGCAGCTCATGCTTCTCGGGCTCAATGCAAAAGTTGACGACGTCAGCACAGTGTACGACGGCCATGTTCGCCCAAGTGTAGTCGTCGGTCTCTGGCTCGTCGAGTGACCTGTGTACAAGGTCGGGATGGACGAGGTTCAGGCATACTGGCTGCCGTTTAGTCACGGCGCTGTAGATCTCCTGCCGCAGGCCGACCCAAAAGGACGCGGCACCGAGGGTCCCGGGCTCGAAGGACCGCTCTCGAACAAAGCGGTACATGCCTGGCAGGTGCCCCCGCTTGACGGCCTCCTGGGCCTCGTCCACATCGGTTTCGTCATCCTCGTCGCGGAGCCCAGCTGCAGTTGGAGATATTAGTCTGCCGATGAGTCTGATGAAGATGCCCGACGGCTGACGTACCGTTCATTTCTTCCATTACCTGAAGGATGATGGTTGCGGCAAAAAGATGCTCGGTCCAAACTGGTTGGTAGTTTTTGCTCATCAAGAGATCCTTCATGATGTTGATGCAAGCCTCATTGTGCGTGTCAGCCAGTTGGTTGTATCGCTTCTTCAGGCTGTCGTCGTTGTGAGTCTGCCCCAAGTGCCGCGCCGAGAGGGCAAAGATAGCCTTCAGCAGCACTGGGAAGTCCCTTGCCATCTGAGGCACGATGATCTCGAAGGTATCTGCAGATGCTCGTCAATATCTCTATGTGTCTTGGACACGGGGAGATCACAGCGCCATCTTACGTACGATATGGGTCACACAAGTCAAGCCATATAGCCAGCTTCTCAACGAAGTGGCGAAACAGACGGGCTTCCTCTGGATTTGTGAGGGGCCAGCTAGGTGAGGGAGGATTTACGACAGACGAGATCATCATCAGGCGCAAACGGTCCGGGGGGGATGCGGGCCGGAAAGGGGCTATACCCGCGGACATGGGCGGCGTTTTGTTGGGCGAAACCTCCGACGTGACGGTCGGGGAGCCCCAGGCCGTCTCGAACTCGTCTAGCCCGCTGTCCGGGCTCGAGGCATCGATGATGGTTGCCTGCGACTCATCGATAAAGACCACTTCAGGGGCCGCCAAGGTCAGTATTCTTCTGACTCGTGACGAATCGAGGGACAAACCGGGGACACGAACGTCTTCTTGGCGTTTTGACCCACTTCTGTTTCTTTGCAAACTTGAACTTGTCTGCAAATGTCACGGAAGTGAGTAGAGGGGCGACGAGAAGGGGGTGGCTTCGTTGGAGCGCACTGACGCTTATTGGTCTCGCGGATCTTGAGGCCGGGCGGGAGGCATGGCTCGTCTGCGTTGAGGCACCTGCCGCAGGTTGGTGTTACTCGATCGCCTGGAGCACGTTGCCAAGTCAACAAATTGTCTTTCCTGGCCCGCAGATAGACGTCCGGGCCGGCGGTGGAAGTTCATCCGGTCAAGGGACGGGAGGGGCGGAAGGTCCGGAGCAAGTGAGGACTACATTTTAGATGATGTTGTCGACAGCGACCGCTAGTACCGTTCATCGGATTAGCAAAAACGGTCATTTAGGCCCTGGCCCTCCTCGATAACAACCGAGGGCGCGACTCACCATCCAAACTTGGCCAGGCCCGACCCGGATGTGGCCGTGGCCGTGCCGGACGGCGGCATTGGCAGCCGAGTAGTTATGTCGAGGCCCGCACGCTCACATACAAAACGCCGAGTGCCGGTTGGGCAGCAGGCACAGACAATCGGGGTCGACGGATTCGCCCAAACAGATTCCGTCAATTGCAATTGACCAGAGGAAAGTGGAAGCCAAAACGCCCTTGGCTGGTCAGAGAGGGAAATTTCTCCCGATGCGGCCCCGCTTTTGGCGAAATGCGGCCGAGGGCAAGCGCAAGCGCGACGATCCGCTCGGCCCCAGGACGGATCTGTCGTGAGAGTCGCCGTCGCGTGTCGGCACCCCGCGAAAGAGATGGGGAAGCAGTCCGGGGAAGCAAAGAGGGGTCGCACCCAGGCTGGAATGTTTTCAGGACATTGCCCCGGTCGTTCTTGCACGTCATGCGGGCCGTTTGCTTCTCTCGCTGGCGGCTTGTGGAAGGTGCGGGGAAGGACGAGGCGCCACTGGAGCGTAACACAACACGATGCACCTTCCCTTCCTGTCGAAGCTCTCACCGAGCATCGTTCCAAATCACTCGGTGATTTGGCTCACAGGCTGCCTGCTGTGGAAAAAACCCTTCCCAACACTCAACGGCTTGAGGTTAGTACCACCCCACCAACACCCCACAGTTTCTCCCCATCAATCCCACCTGGCAGGATGGGCCCTTGACGGAGTTCGCGGGCTTGATCTTTTCTTTTCCCCAGATTCCACGGATTCGGCTACATAACCCCAACACCAGCCCTGAGCGAATCGGCCCATCAGCTTTAATCTCAACTGCACACCGAGCAGGGAGTGAACTTCGCACCACCAACATGGCCTCAGTCAACATACCGGAGGGCGTTGCGCCGTCCGGAACGGGCGCCGTGGACGCCGAAAAGGACCAGTACGCCCAGGACAACATCACGCGACTCAAGACCACAGACCGTGTGATCCAGGGTGCGAAGGCGGCAACGGAAAAGGAGCAGCAGATGACGCTGATGCAAGGCATTAAACTTTACCCAAAAGCTGTCGCATGGAGCATGCTCATCTCGACGTGTATCGTGATGGAGGGCTATGACGTCTGTCTCATCAACAACTTCTGTGGGTGCCCTCCATCCCTCGACCTGTGGACTCTCCTGTTGGCTGGCGTTGTTGTCACGATGAAAGGAGCTTCGGATGGAGTTGAGCTGACCAAACACCCAAAGACGCATTCCCCCAGTTCAACAGAAAGTACGGCGAGCAATTACCAAGCGGTGACTGGGAAGTGACCGCTCCCTGGCAAGCCGGACTCAGCAACGTAAGTGCTCAGCCGTGGATCAAACACGATGGGTGTCGATAGGACCGGCCCATGCCGGTCCTTCATTCCCAAGATGAGATGAACCGCAGAGCTGACCCCTGGACCCACTTCAGGGCGCCAATGTCGGCGAACTCATCGGCCTCCTCATCAACGGCTGGGTGTCGGAACGCTTCGGTTACCGCTGGACAGTAATTGTCTGTCTGATGCTGATCAACGCCTGGACAGCCTTGTTCTTCACGGCTCAAAATGTGCAGACGCTTCTGGCGGCCGAGATCCTGTGCGGCATTGTACGAGCCCTCCCCCCTTCTCAACACCTCAGAAGGTCACTGACGTGCAGCTCATCGACACCTTCAGCCGTGGGGCGTTTTCCAGACGTTAACCATCACCTATGCTTCCGAGGTCTGCCCCATCAAAATGCGCCCCTTCCTTTCGACCTATGTCAACTTCTGCTGGGGTCTCGGCCAGCTTATCGGAATCGGTGTCATCATGTCCATGCTGGGCCGTGACAACGAGTGGGCCTACCGGATCCCCTATGCACTGCAATGGATGTGGCCCGTTCCGCTCGCAATCGGAATATTTTTTGCGCCTGAATCTCCCTGGTGGCTGGTCCGCAGGGGGAAGCTGGAAAAGGCAAAGGCCTCCCTGTTGCGCCTCACCAGTCTAAACCGCGAGACGGACTTTGACGCAGATGAGACGGTGGATATGATGGTACACACCACGGCCCTGGAGGAGAAGACGACGAGCGGGGCCAAATATTGGGACTGCTTCAAGGGAATCGACTTGAGGAGAACCGAGATCACAGCCATGTGCTGGGGAATCCAAAATCTCTGCGGCAACTCCTTCTCCAACTACTCGACGTACTTCCTCACCCAAGCCGGCCTCGACTCCAACAGTGCCTATGGCTTCGCCCTTGGCCAGTACGGAATTAACATGGTGGTATGTCAACTCCCTCTGTCCCTTTTTTCCATTAGCGCCTATTGGCTCTCACTGCCCCCGTTACGGCATAAATAGTTGACATTCCTGGACAGGGAGTTTTAGGATCTTGGTTTTTGATGAGCCGTGGAATCGGCCGCCGGTCTCTCTACCTTTACGGGTTATGCGGGCTCTGTGTTATGCTCCTCATTCTCGGCTTCCTGGGTCTCGTCCCTGAGGCACACCGACGAGAAGGCTCCATCGCCACTGGCAGCATCATGCTTGGCTGGGCACTGACGTACCAACTGACAGTGGGGACCGTCTGCTATTCCCTGGTCAGCGAGATCTCAACACGGAGGTTGCAGATCAAGACCGTTGCCCTGGGGCGCGTCTTTTAGTGAGTTGTCACCCCAGATCGACGCCGTGGGCCTGAGCTGACTTGCCCGAAGCATCATTGTGGGCATCATTTGCAGCACTATCACGCCTTACATGCTGAATCCCGGCGCGTGGGACTGGAGCAATTTTGCGGGATTCTTCTGGGCTGGCATATGCTTTTTATGCATCGTATACACCTACTTCCGCGTGCCCGAGCCGTCCGGGCGCTCGTTTGCCGAGTTGGATATGCTCTTTCAGAAACGGGTCAGCGCGCGCAAGTTTGCCTCGACCAAGGTCAATGTGTTCGAGGAGGACATTGACGGCGACTTTATGAGCAAATATCACAAGCAGACCCACGCCAAAGGTGTAGATAGGTTCAACAGCCCGTAAGGCTTGGGGATGATGTATAGGAGTGGAGTTGATAATACGACGTGTTTTCGCTTTAGTTCTAACTCGGGAAATATCGATGGCGCTATTAAGCCAAGAAATGGATGCACAACGGGAGGGAAGTCCTCGTTCCAGCTTTCATGCTTCAAAACCAGTGGCCCGGCAACACATTTATCTTCGGAACATCAACAACAGTAACGAGGCTCCTTCTTCGTCTAACATCTTCTTAATATATGAATATAGCTTGATTACCAGCTATATATTGTATTGGGTGGGAAAAGCAAAGGAAATGACAAAGACATTGATAACGAGACAGAAAGAAGACGAATACTAAGAACAGGATAAATGAGAGCTGAAAGGGTAGCAAAAAGAGATCGGCTACTTCCATAACGAAGAAAAGGAATACCATGAGAATGAAATACTTTAAAGAATAAATCAATGTGGTAAGTTGAAGGCTGGGTTGTCTCCAACTACCTGGGCGATCTCGTTGTCCCCCGAGCGGAGGGCACGAAAACGACCGTGACGAGAAACTTCAAGTTGATTGACCGGCGGGGTGCTAGGGCTGAGGGCCAGATGTGGAGACGAGCGCGCCAGTCCAAGAAGCTCGCCTCGGCATCACCACTCCGAACGGCTTCGGTCCAGCACATGCCAGAAGATTTTTCCACCGGTCGTTCTGCCCCAGCGGTCTAAGTCGGCTCTCAGCCCCTTGCCCCTGAACCGGAGAAAGTTGTCTGTTCCGAAATAGGAAATTTGTTTGGGGCTGAGACGGAGTGGTCTCCGCCGCAACTTCCAACCTTTGGTCCCAAAGAGGAAATTTTCGCCGGCCAAGATGGATCAACGTGAACTTGCATGTGCCTATCGGGCCACGGAAGCCCATACAAGGAAAACCCGGGTCGGTGGCCACGTGGGGTGCCATCGCACAGCCCTTTGTGTCGCTCCAAAGGGGGAAAATGTTATCTTGATCCACGGTCAGGCACAGATCTGTGGAACAGCATGGGGCATGTTCCTCCTTTGTTCCCGAGTCCCCATCCGGTTGCTGCGAGCGTGGTCAAGATTTGTCGGGCCAGTGGATTAACTCATGACGTGGGTTCATCCAGTCCTACCCATATCGGCCCAATTGCGGCGTGAAGTTACAGTCGTCCTCCTCCACTATCACTCTGACTTTTGCCCTGACCGCCGCTAGGGTCCGAAGATGTGGCATCCACAATAAGAAGACGGTCTGTCCCCCGGAAAACTATCCCCGGGTGACTCGACCTTCCATATGCTGTGATCTACTTCTCGTCCTCCCTCGATGTTGCATGTACACCGCGACCTGAACACGACACAACCCCGAACACGTGCTCAAACACACGAGAGTCTCCGGATCAGTGGCACAGCTTCACTTGTCTCTCCTTGCTTGGAGATCGCCACTAAGGCTGTGACCGAATCAGAACTCACCCTTCACGGCTTGCCTCTTCTCTCCTTCATCCCAATGGCTGCTGCGGTCGATGCCCGCCCAGTCCACCGGGACGGAGCCGCTCTCGAGGCCATCTCGGACGCCGTCGACACGGTCAACGTCCTCAGAGCGATGGCTGCGACAGACGGACCTGCCTTTGACGCCACATCACACTTTGACGCTGAAAAAGACAAGTCAAAGTTCCGTCAGTACGACGATGCCTGCGACCGGGTCAAGAACTTCTACGCCGAGCAGCACGCTAAACAGACGGTGGCCCACAACCTCGCAGCACGCCAGCACTTTTACTCCCCCGCGCGCCAAAGAGCCGAGATGAGCATCTGGGAGGCCATGGAGAAGCTCAACACGCTGATCGACGACAGCGACCCCGACACGGAGCTCAGCCAGATCCAGCACCTGCTGCAGAGCGCCGAGGCCATCCGGCGCGACGGCAAGCCGCGGTGGATGCAGCTGACGGGGCTTATCCATGATCTCGGCAAGCTGATGCTGTTCTTTGACTGCTGCCAGGGCCAGTGGGATGTCGTAGGGGACACCTTCCCCGTCGGCTGCCGGTTTGATGAGCGGTGCATCTACCCGGAGACGTTCAAAGCCAACCCAGACTCAAGACACGAATTTTACAGCACACAACACGGTATTTACCAGCCTGGCTGCAGCATGAACCAGCTGCTCATGAGCTGGGGTCACGACGAGTTCCTCTACCTGGTGCTCAAGGACCAGAGCACGCTGCCGCGCGAGGCGCTTGCCATGGTGCGCTTCCACTCGTTCTACCCATGGCACAAGGAAGGCGCGTACAGAGAGTTCATGGCCGACGGCGACGAGGCGCTGCTAAACGCCGTGAGGGCGTTTAACCCCTATGATCTGTACAGCAAGTCCGACGACGTGCCGAAAGTGGAGGAGTTGAAGGTGAGATGGCTTCCGGTGGCACAAGACTGAGACCTCACTGGCTAACACAGTCTCAGCCCTACTATCTTGAGCTCATTGATGAGTTCTTTCCGAAAAAAGTCATCAAGTGGTGAACGTGATCAGTGGCGGGATGAGGGTGCGCTGAGGGAAGAATTGCGGGCAGATGATTAGAAGAACACACACGGCAACTTCATGTTTACCAACACCGTTGTTTATCTATCTCCAGACTTGATCCACTCACAATTTTAAATCCATCGTGCCCTTCAACCGCATCCCAACCCCCCCTAGCCTGGTTACCATAGAATGGCCAGTCACATACCGCTTAACGCAGCTAGGAGCTTGAGCTGGTGTGGGCATCTCTATGGCAAACATATCGTTTTCAGCAAGTCTTTGTAACGGGCAGCAACAGGCAGTGCCCGCAGCGGCCGCGAGTGACGACGTTGTGAACGTGGAGAAAGGGTGCCGGGTAGTAACAGAGTTTGATGCCTCCGGGCGACGGATCCCTCTTATCGCCATATTTAACGAGCTTGGGCCGGTCATACGTTAAAACCGTAAAAGGCGTAGCGGCCGCAGGGGCAGCCGTTGCGGTTTTGCTTCCAGACGTCGTAATTACCCCATTTGGTTTTGGTGAGGGGAATGGCGGAGTCCATGGCGATGCATTTGAATCTGTGTTGGCGCGATCGGGACACTGAGTGAGAGATGATTTTTTGGTTGTGTGCGAGGCTCTGCTTTGCCTTACTGTGGTTGACTGAACTCTGATTACTTATTACGTGTCCGAGGGGCGGGAACGGCTCTATTATCTTCATCTGAAGACTGCCTTGGGGGACAGAATCGCATGTGGACGCCGATGGAAACTTCTCCTGTCCCCTGGATCCTCTCCCTTCTGTCTAGCTTTAACAATGCTCCCCCCCTTTCGGTGTTGCAGATTAGTTGTAGGTTGGAACCATACCACAAACCCAACAAGAAAGAAGAATAAAAGACGGACAGAACATAAAGGGACTCATGATTTATCACAACCATATGGGACTTTCCATCCGACACACTAAATGGTTTCACTGAGCCCTTGGTAATCCACGGTACCTCTGGGCATATGACAAGCGTGTTTTGGACTCTCCTCCGTCGTCCGCACAATGGAGCAGGGTTGGGGGCCAGTGGCCGAAGCGTATGAGGCCGAGTGTCTAATGCATCCGGCAGCGTCAGGTGAACATCAGGTTGAAGAGAACAAAGGAAGCCAGTGGCATGGTCTTTTCCTTCTTGTCAAAGTTTTCCATCCCCCCTTGTATACCAAACACTTCAGGAATGTACTAGGAACGAGCCATGAGAGGCACAAACACCTTGTCTTCCCAAGTTCCATCGAACTACTTTTGAGAAAGGGTGGCTGAAAGTCAGGCACACCCAGCTAAACCCGGGGGTTGAGGTGTCTCAAAGCGTTTGAGTTTGACAAACGAACACAAGACGTTGGTCGAGGGTACTGGGCCATTCTTCCCCGTTCGAATTCCCACAAACCGTTTGTACATTTTGCAACACTAAGTGCATCCGACATCACCATCCAAAATCTTTGGTCGACACGGAGCCATCCGAAGCGGAGAGTGAAGCAGAGCCCTGTGGCCGCTTCAATCAGTTGTCGTGGATGGGCAGCAGCTTTGCCATGCGGCCTGATCCGAGTGGCGAGAAGGAAGGGGGAATCTGGGCATCTGCGTATATTTGGTTCGACTGGGACTCGTACCGATGGCTTGATGTGTGGTACAAAAGAGACGACGACATGGACTGGGAAGCCGACGAAGACCAGCAGGACGAGTGGCTGGTGACGACTACGTGTCTTTTGCGGCCACTACTCAACGACCTGCCGCCCGACGTGCTTGCCATCAATATGAGGGCGTCGGGCAAGCTTTTGTGGACATCGAGAGATACGCAGTACAACGGTGCGAAGTGCACCTATTACCCTTCGGTGGATGAGTACCGCCTCCCAGGTTCTGCGGGGAGCTTGCCGACATTGCTCCGCTCCGACCTGACGGTCGTTGGCCGCCTCGGGCCCGGAACGACAAAGGTTTCGTACGTCTGTCCTGCTTCCGGCCAAGAGAATGTTGTGGCTTCTAAAGCAGTCGGTTGCTGCGCTTACTACGGCGGTATCTGGGAGGAGATCCAGATCATGGTGCAGCTGTCGCCTCACCCACTCGTCCCCCCCCTTGACGGGCTCATTCTAGAGGAGCTCACTGAGCTTGGTGTGGTTGGCTTCACCAGCCCACTCATCCCCGGTCACTCCCTCGACAAGCCCTTGGCAGGACCATTCAAGCTACGCTGGCTTCGCGAGCTGATGGGCCTTGTGGACGAGCTCAACCTCGAGTTTGGCGTTGTGCACCAGGACATTGCCCCTCGGAATCTCTTCATCAACCCAGAGACCGACTCCATCTTGCTCTTTGACTTTGGCTGGGCCGCAGGAATTGGCCAAGCACGGCATGAAGGTGGCGGCTATCACAACACCGAGAAGCCTGCAAGAAACGACGTCAAGGGCGTCGCTTTTTGCATCTACGCGATCATCACGCGCGATCCCAAGTCCCGCTTTCTACACCTCGACGACGCCAAAGAGGACGAACTCGAGGACCGTACAAGATGGATCAAGCATCCCCAGGTTGAGTTGGACAGCGATGTGTCCACGTTCTACGACGAACTCATGGCATGGGTGCGGAAGCGACGCGAGGGGCCACGCCTCACCCACTATACGCAGGCTCCTCGACATATCGATTTCCCAGTGCCGCCTGAGCCGCCGAGAGACGAGGATGACGAGGGAAGGAGCCTCATAGGCATGCTTGGCTCTTGTGGGACGAGACTCGAGGCTGGCCGTCCAGTCCTCAACTGGCAGCGCCCGCCCCTGGCCAGGACGGACAAGAATCGCCGCCTGCTGGCAACAGGGAAGTATGCAGACGAGGAGGTTGAGAGGGTCCCCATCCCGGTTCCGGACCCAAAGCGAGGGTTCCCCCAGCCTCCGACGCGGCTTACGAGAGCGAGAGTGAAACGCCCAGACCGTTGCTATCCGGGAGCCGGAGGGAGGGCGCCTCCTCTCCCTGCTGGCAGAAACCATGTCTCAAGGTCGGCGAGGAGGAAACGACAGTAGGTAAGGGTCTCATAGTCTTGTAGGTAGTTCAGTGTCGTAGAATTACCAAGCGGTTGTTGCCGGTGCATGCTCGTATTAGTCGTTGCAAGAAAATTCCTCTGATGTGCCGTACCCTTAGGCCAGAGCCACCCTTGACTTGACTTTCCCATCCGTTGCTTAAGTCGACGACCTTCAACCCTTGTCCACTCCCAGTTCCAGCACTGTTATGGCTATTATTGCCCTCCTATATTACTACTCGGCTTATTATTAACCTAGGCTCCTAGTAGCTACTCTTAGTAGAATAATAACTTTTATACAGCTTAGTAATTTATTATGAAAGAAAGTTCTTAGTTTCTATCCTCCCTTTAATTCTTCTTTTCCTAGTCTTCTATTCTTGTCTTTTCTTTCCTTTCTCTCCTTGTTTCCTTTATTTCCTTTCTTTCTTTCTTCTCCTCTCTTCTTTCTTCTCTCTAGGTTTTTTATCCTCTATTTCTTCTTCTTTTCTTCTGCCAATTTCCCATACTGAAAGGCAGCTGGTGGGCAGTCTGGCTTGTCTGGCCTCCGTTCCCACAACGCACGATGACGTCGTCGAGCTCTACAAAAGTCGAATCACTCCTCCCTCGTTGCAAGCAGCACTTGGCAAACAGCATAAGTCATCGTGTAGCATGAGGGATCGCTGCTCGGCATCTATAAATAGTGCCTTCGTCAACCTGGAAGTTGCTTGTGGTCAGTCTGCTGCTGTGCCCGAGCTCCACCAAGCCAACCTACCTACCTAGCTCCAGTGGCTTGGCAAATCAGTGACCCCGCCCCACCCTCCAGAAGGTCATTCCACCTCGCAGCCATCGTCATTCACTTCCGTTTCCCCAAGCCAGATAAACCAAGAAGGCGACAAGACCTCAACAACCCGGAAACATCGGTAGTCGAACCATTTGACAACGGCACGGGAACAAAAACACAAAATGGCGAGCGCCGCAAACCCCACACCGACATATACTCCGCCGGGGTCGCATGCCCCGCGCCCGAGAGGTGAGAGATGAACCATTTCGGCAGCGGGCAGACATCCGTTGGACTCCATGTGATGCGGTGGATGATGGAAGCTGACGGGTTGGTTCATCAACAGGCATTCTCAAGAACTCGTATCGCGGCTCCCCTCCAGTCTCGCCGACCGACAGCCACACCCCGTCGCACCCCCCGCTTCCGCACACCAACTCGGACCACCCCTTGACACCAAAGGAGCTGACCATCGCCAACACGCAATACAACGCCGGGCACCGACGCTCCTCATCGGCTGCGGGCTCCCGGCCGGGTGGCTCCCGCCGGCAGAGCTCGCTCCCGCCCATCGACGGCGAGGAGGAGCAGGGCCAGCGGCTCAAGTGGGACGAGGCGAACCTGTACCTGACGGAGCAGGAGCGCACCAGCACCATGAAGATCAACGAGCCCAAGACGCCGTACGCAAAGCACTACGACCCGGCCGAGGACCCGTCCGACGACGAGGACATGGCCGAGCCGATCGACCCGAGCACGATCGACCTGGACAGGGTCGACGGCGTGCCGCACCCGACCAACCAACAGCAACAAAACCAACAGCGGCAGCAGTCACAGCGCCGCCGCCCGGGCGGGCCTGCTGACGACGAGATCCCGCGGCTGTCGCTGGGCGAGCCCGAGGAGGAGGTGCCCGAGCACGAGGAGGCGCCGTCGTCGCCGGCGCGGCCGCGCGCGGTGCACGTCGACAGCAACGGCAGCGGGCACGACACGGACGGCGAGGAGTACCTGGTGGGGCTGAGCGCCGAGGAGCGGGAGAAGCACCGGCGGTTCGAGCAGATGCGCAAGAAGCACTACGAGATGAAGAACGTGGCTGCGCTGCTGGGGCATCCCGAGGAGCTGGAGGAGGAGGAGGATGACGACGATGACGCGGAGAGGAAGCCCGCTGTCCCGCCTCTTACGGGCAGGGTCAACGGGTCGTTGTAGGGGCTGGGGTTCAGTGGGACGCGGCGCTGTGTTGATGGTGGGGCCGTGATTAAGCTCATGAAGGTGACATGCTTGGGATGGTAATCATCACGACTCTGATTTTATGGCGAGACGGAGACCAGATAGGGATATCCTTGTTTTTTTGCGGTTTAATGACGTTGACGATGCAACGGTCGTTAGCTTTGCTTTGAAGGTTTCGTTCTGGAAAGAGATGCAACGTGGCTGAGTGTTTGTAGCATAGGGCATGGTCTTCATGAGCTCCCCGACTCAATCCTTAGGTCTCTGCTCTTCGAGACAGATTGTTTCAAGTGTATGGTATCCGAAGAAGAGGCGCAGTGGCTCTTGCAGTGCGATCTATAGCAGTCCCTTGCGCGCAAGCTCGACCTTCCTCGCCGCCTCGCCGGCCTTGAACCCGCCCCTGGAGATGCATATCCGCTGCCCCTCGGCAAGCTCAAACTTGTCCTCGTGCGCTGGCCATTGGCAGGGGCAGTGATGGGGGAAGTGCACGCATGCTGTCGACGAGTGTTAGCCACGGATCTCTCCCCGAACCCTCCAGCAAACCGGATCGGATCATGGAAGGGCGCCCACCTAGTGTGTCCGGGCACAGGTAGTTGTCACAGTGGGCGCGCTCGTGCTGCGCGCGGTAGTGTGACGAGTCGCTCGGTGCGTTCTGGGGCTGCTGCTGGCGTTGCTGTCCCCCGCCATTGAACATCTGGTCGAAGAAGCCGAACTGCGCCGAGACGACGCTCGTCAGCGCGAGGAGAATAAGGGCAACGAGACGCATCGTGGTTCGGGGTTTGTTTGTTGGTCCTCTTTGGACAGTCGGAAGTTGCTCGGCTCGGTTCGCTGGCGTGATGTGGTGGAAGAACAAACTCAACACAATGGCGATGTCGCATTCGATTTCTGGACTTGCTGGCCACATCAAGGCTCCAGGCGGACCCTGGGCCGGGAGGGTGATGCTGGCTGAATTCAAGGTCAGGGCACTTATCTTATCGGTCGAGTTCTCTGCTGACTCAGCAGAAAACTTCACCCCAGCAATGCAGCCGAGCAGCAACTGCAGCAGCTGTGTTTGGAGAGTTCCGCTCCGAGTTCTGGTCCCGGGATCTCGCGCTCAGCTCTCCGTCCTCCGCCCCCCCGTCTCCAATTGCCCGCGAGGTGGTCTCGTGAGTCGGACCCAATGCATCTCGCACGGCTGCAGCGGCCCCTCCAGCGGGCTGCTGCCAGCAGTGCCCGACCCTTCGGCGCGGTTCTGCGCCCGACGCCGACGACGACGACCCTCGAGGAGCGCTTCGCCCACCTCCGAATTGCCTCGCCGGCTGCTGCCAGTGCCGCCGTGGAGGGCCGCCGTTATGCCTCCGTCAAGTCGCAGGGTGCCTACCGGCTCAAGTCCAAGAAGACCATCCCCAAGAAGATGGGCGCGAAGAAGACCGGCGGTACGTCTCCTGGCTGCAATTGAGTGCTGGTCCGACACGGTGCGCCTGGCTAACCCTTGTTTCCCTTCTTTCTAGACCAGTATGTCATCACCGGCAACATTATCTACAAGCAGCGCGGCACGATATGGCACCCCGGCGAGAACACCATCATGGGCCGCGACCACACCATCCACGCCGCCGTCGCCGGCTACGTCAAGTACTACCGCGACCCCCAACGCCATCCCAAGCGCCAGTACATCGGTGTCGTCTTCAACCGCGAGGATAAGCTACCATACCCTGTATCGGCGCCCCGCCGGCGCAAACTGAACCTCGTGGCCGTACCCCGGAAGGAGGTGCAGGCGGTCGAGGATACAACATCACCCAGCGGCATCCCGCGCTCGGTAACGCGGCACGAGACGATTGGGGAAGACGAAGCCGAGAGCCCCAAGCCGGCGGCGCCGGCGGCGGAGCAGGCTACTACTGCCAAGCCAGAGCCGGTTCCGCTGACAGACGGCAACTCGATCGTGGCCAACCTCGTCAGGGAGAAGGTCAGGAGCAGAGAGGTGGCCCAGGCCAAGAGGGAGGCACTAAACCTCGAGCGCCAAAAAGAGCTCGAGGCTCGCAAGGGCACCCGCGTGTTCCACCTGCAGAGCGACTACAGTTACCGCGAGAGCAACTGGGAGATCGGCCGCATCATCGGCGACGCTGGCACCGTTCCCGGCGCCGACAAGTCCGAGTCGAGAAAGGCCAAGTTCCGCCTGCGCAGGAGGAAACGCATGGTCCACTTCAGGGGCATCAAGAAGCGCAAGTTGGCCAAGGCCGACCGGCGCGAGGAGTACAGGACACTGGTGCGCAATAAGAGAGCGTCGAGGGCGGCTGAGAGGGCGGCGGCGGCGGCGGCTGTCAAGGAGTCCATGGCCAAGGCTGCGGCTGCGGCTGCGGCTGCGGCTTCGGAAGCGGCGGCTGCAGACAAGGGCAAGACCGAGGCTTGATGGTTTCGGTCTTCGTGCTACGCTTTCTGGAAGATGGAAACCAAGTCCCGACTTCCTGCTTGTACGTAATGTGTCCAGAGACCTTGTACAATATTCTGTCACAAATAGATTCTGTTGAAACCCCGTGTCTGCGGAGCTGTCTTGATGCCAGTTCACAGTGGGTGAGTAACAGGCCTGTCCCATTTTTCCTATCGATGCAGCAAAAAGTTTACTCAGCTGACTGGTCTTGCAGGACGCTCAACAATGCAGTGCACTGGCTGTGTCTGAGTATGTCTTTGTGTCTGCACGTGCGACATTCCTGGCGCTGTTTGCTCTCCCTTGCGCCGCAGCAGGTGACGACATGGCTTTGGAATGCAGGTAACAAAACACTGGGAGTGAGAAGCAACAAACACGTCCATCTGGGTCTTGTTTCTTTGACCTTACTTCCTCGCAACCAGCCAGGATACATTGTGCGACCATCCCCAGCCCCAACTGCTGCCCATCGATGAAGACTACCTCGTACCCCTTGTTGTTCTCCCATCTCACCGTTTGCTTGCCTCGATTGCATCCGCCAAGACCATGAATACCGGTGGGAAAGCCGCCTACAACCAATGGGCCGAGGACCAGAGCCGTCTCTTGGACGACGGGGGCAGCGACAGCTCCTCCAGCCCCTTGGTCGCGAAGCACTCGGCACCTGCTTCGGCGCAACGGGGACTCCCGGGCTCGCCGCGCAGGAACGGCATGGTATTAGATGCGAGTGTTCGATCCATATTTAGCATGCAAGCCGCATGCAGCCCAAAGAGCCGCAGTCGGAATCTGGACAAGTATCAAGACCGTGGGGACTTCCCCTCCTCTACTCGACAATCCTTCCAAGCATATTTGGCTGACCAGCTTTCAGCGCCAACACCGCGCCACACGACACAGGGAATTGCGGGCAGGGGTCAGGAACTCATACCGCCCTCGTTCTCGGACTTGTCCCTACAATCAGCAAGCTCAGGAACCTCGTGGCAGAGCCCATCGAGCACCTCGAGCAGGAAACACAGCCTAGAACTGGCGTTCAACGGTTCCCCTCAACCCAAGCGGCGCCTGTTGCCAGAGGTCAACGCCACTGCCACCTCGTCTCGATGCTCTGCCCCGTGTGCCCAGTCCAATTTTGACGTCGACAGGAGCGAACGCCGTGGAGGGGGCCTTCTGAGGCGAAGCGGCGCCCCTATTCAATCCTTTCTCTCCATGGGGACGAATGGCACTGTCTTGCCGCCAATATCCTCGTACTTTGGCCGCGAGTGGGTGGAAGCAGCGGAAAACGCAGGCAATGCCTTGATCGACCCTTTTTGTTCGCGCCTTCAGCCAAGTCACAGGGCGAGTATGTCATGCGCGCCACTGCCACTCGAACAGCCGCAGGCACGCAAGCGGAAAGGTCACTCGTTCTGGCGTCTTACTTCGCCGCCTATTGTGGAATCTGCCGAACTTGACCGAGGCGAGGAGGGGGGGGGACCATCCAGCAGAGACGTCGCCACCCCTGAACCTAAATGCGGTGGCAGCACAGCACGCATGAGCATGGGCCAGTCTGGACCATCTACCACATCCCGTCCGGTAGATGGTCCGCAACGCGAAGTCAACGCCGAAGTCCCCGAGGAGGAAGGGAATGCGAGGCTAGATGCGCTCCACACCCTGGAGGGCACCCACGGGAAAGGAGAAAGAAGCCAGAATGGCGGCAAAGGCAGGGTGAGCAGCCACGGCGAAGAGAATCCTATAACCATGTGCGGCAAAAGGCTGTATTCGGACTGGACAGGATACTGGGGTAGGTTCAGTTTGTCATTCCCATTCAAGTTGCCCAGTTATTTACCAATCTGTACAGAAGGAGTTCCACGCAAGATACTGGGAGCAGGTGCGCTATTCCCAGAGGGATATCTCCCGCGGATAGGAGATCCAAACCCTTGGATCTGTCCTGTCCGGGACTGCCAAACCATCTTCGCCGAGGTCTGGGCTCTTGGTGGACACTTCAGTGTGAGTTGACCCGTTCTTTAGATCCATGACCCGTTGCTCGACAGTTCCCTTGCAGAGGCTAACGCGGATCCATAAGGCGGCTCATCGAGCTTGCCTGCTCAATGACAACCTCGACGGAACCATGTCCGTGTTTGGGAAACGCAAAACTGCCGACCCAGTTTCGGGCCGCATGCCCCCGGTGGTGATCTCGAAGAACGCAATAAACACAGCTACCGCTCCGCCAAAGGCGACCCCTCGACGACCCGGACGCAGGAAGAAATTGGAGAAGGGTGAGCAAAGGGAAACGCGCAAGGGGCAGGATATTGGAGACGACACGCAAAAGTCTCCCCTCCCGAGCACTTCCGCCTTCAGCCCCCGCTCCTCAAGCCTACCCCCCGTCGAGCTTGCTATCAACAAGCACAACCCGGGCAGCAGCGGTTCGCGGCCACTGACTCCGGCCAGCCTGACAGAACCAAGTGTGCCGGCCCAGGTCGAACCCCGCAAGAATGCGCTGTGGCAGTACCTAATGCTATACCTACCGCACACTACGCCCCTACCAGACAGCCCACTCCTGCTCGATCTCCTTCCCCTTGCGCGCCAGCGCGACCTGCCACACAGATGGAAGTTCCAGCTTGTCGGCGGCCATCCGGCGACGAAGACGCTTTGCGCTATACTTGTCTACCTCAGCGGGACCAAGAGCCCATTACCGTGTGGCATCTGTGCCTCTTCCAGTTCGGGCGGCACTGATGCCACGCGGACTACAGCAACCTCTGTACTCCCTTTTCCGGAGTGTATCACACTCCCGGCAGCTGCTTCGGCCGAACTCAAGGAGTATTTCGGGGCAACGGTCTGCTGCAATCGCTTCTACCAATCCTCGGCCAATGGCAAAAGAAACTATTGCGTCTCCCGTTTCTCCTTATCATCGTCAGACCTGGGCGGCACGCATTCTGTGGCCGAGAGTAGTACTGCCGAGGAAAACGTTACACCCCCTCAACACGGGGATCCTCCCGAGGAAAATGACGAAAACGATACCAACGAGGACAGAAGCGACAGCGACAGCGACAGCGACAGCGACAGCGACAGCGACAGCGACAGCGACACTAGCATGGCTTTCTCTCCGGCGACAGTCCGCAACAGCCCAGGGTACAAGACAGCGCTCCCCGCCCGGGTAGCCGGCCGGCCGAGAATGGTATCCATCACGAAAGCCGGCAAAACAACGCCGACGAAAACGAAGAGACAGAACTCCATCAGACGGCTTGCGGCAAAGCTGGGGGCGAAGGCGGTGCGAAGGGAGGTGGCCGTGTACAAGCCGAGCGAGAGCGTGGTCCACGAGGACCATGAGGCCGAGCAACAGAGCACCGCAACCGAGGGCAGCACCGGGGCGAGACGGTCTCGTCGCCTGCTCGACCAGCAGCAGAAAGAACAGCCGAGGCCCGAGACCAAGCAGAGTGCCGTCTCCAGAATTTCAGGGGCTGGCCGTTCATCGTCCAAGTCTACCAAGCTGAGGAAGGAGAAGAAAGATGCCAGCGCCAGCCCTGGGAGTGGTAGCAGGGCCGACATGGCAGCTTCTGAGACAGGAGGAGCCCACAATAAACCACGAGCAGTCACCTCTCTGTCGTTGATGATGGCTGATTGGGAAATCGCGCCGGGCAGGATACGCGTGGGCGCCGGGGAGGACACCGAGAGTGAGTCTGGTTTCCCCTGGCTTCTGCTACTTTCTTACCCTTACTCCTTTCCCGCCCAACCACCAAAACTCCTCAACTGTTACAATTAATAGCCTAACCAAAGCCCAGATATTGCATTCTCCTCCTCCTATCTCGCCCAAGGCCGCGCCGTCCCCGTCTCAGACGGCACAACGTTCCAGGTAATCGAAATCCAGCCGGGGGGCAGCCTACAGTGGGCCGCCGAAGAGTCGAGGACGAGGCTGTGCTCGGTCGCTCGTGGCATCATCCGCGTCAAGTTGCCAGAGAAGGAGTTCCCCATCGGCCCGAACGGCATGTGGAAGGTGAAGCAGGGTGTCACCTCTACCGTGGTGAATCCCTTCTACCTGGGGGCCGTGATCCATGTGACAACCATTGGGGATGATATGATTTGAACGTGGGAATCCCATTAGAGTTGGATAGGGGAGAGGAGTTCAGCGTGCACATCTCGGCGTTCCGCTGCCTTCTTTATCATGTATTAAAACCACTCTCAAGATCTTGCGGGGAGTGGCGGCTGTGTAAACCATCGCATGCCTGAATATGCAGCAGGTCCAACCGTTTATTCCCAAGGGCCATGTGAACTACCCTCAGTGTCATGGGTATCGATAATCCTGCGCCCAATTGGCATGCCCATCCCCAACCCATTGCGCCAGCCCAAACCAATAAAAGGCGTGAATATAATGTGGTCAACGGAATATCCTCCGTCCTCCTGTCCGCGTCGGGAACCTTTCCACGCCGCCCTGTTGTTGCTGGTGATAGACCCATTGCATGCCCACTCCGCCTCCCTCAAAGCCCTTCCTGTACCGCCGCACGGCTTCGCGGAGATGCTCTGGCCGGAGCGGTCCCCGGCGGTCGTCTACTTCGGAGTTCCTCGTCTGCGTGTCTGCCTCGCCATCTGCAGTCGGCGTTGGTGCGACGGTGGCCGGCGGTGTCGGGAGATCGGTTTGTTTCTCGTCCAGTCTCTCGATCCACTCGCCCTGCACCCGTCGCGCGCTCTCGATGATGTCGCCGATGAAGACCTTTGCCACTGCGCGCATTCCTATTACGACGTTTTCGGCAACGGATTGAGAGATGGTGGCGTTGACGAGCTAAGCGCAAGGTTAGCAAGACTGCGGGAGTTGGCCACAGCCCAAAGCAGAGTCAACCGAGATGTCTTACCCTTCTAACCGATGCCTTGCTCAGATTCGCAGCGCGCCAGTTCTCAAAGCGGTAGAACTGATCGTCGGAGAGTGCGCTGATGAGCATGCCCCTCATGCGATGTTCCTCCTCCTTCTGTTCTTTGGTCCGGACGTCGGCCGTCGCAGCAACCTCGGTCGGGCCCTCGTCATCGCCCTCGCCCTCGTCGCCGCCACCGCCGCCGCCGGCCACGCTCTTGTTGCCCCGGCCGCCGCCGCCGTCACTAACGCCGCTGGCGGCCGTGGGCGCGCGTCCGCCGGCTACCGAGGGCGTCTGCTCGCGCGCCTTCTCAGCCTTGGATTTGCGGCCGCGCTTCTTCTTAACAGGCGCGGCGGCGCTGACCTGGCTGCCGCTGACGAGGCTCATGGTGTCGACGTCGACGGAGGGGGATCGCGCGCCAAAGAGAGCGGACGAGTCGTCGGGCGGGAACGAGGTCTGGCGCAGCGGGTGTGCCGATGCAGCGCCCGAGGCTGTCGAGATTGTCGATGCTTTGCGGCGCTTCAAAGCGGGCGCGGCGGGGCCGTCGGCAGTGCGTTTCTTGTTCGAGGACATGGTATTGATGCCGGGCAGCGGGGTCTGCGAATAGGGCGGAGAGTGTGAAGGCGAGGCCATCTTTGGGCGGCGTTCGATGGCAGGTGCAGGTCCGTGGCAGAAAGTCGGGCGGTGACGCGAGCAGATTGGCCCGAGCTCGCGCTCTCAGCAAAAGAGCGAATCAGGGCAGGGGCTTGGATTAATCCCAAATCCCAATGGAAGTGGTGTGAAGAGCTCAATTGCAGTAGCTATTAGGTAGAACAACTTGAACAGGTCAAAAAGCCACGCGGAACTCCAATGATGTGGTGGTCGCGAACCCCAGGCCTATTCCATTGCTTCGAGGTTCTCTGGCGCGAACTTGAACCCTGCAAGTCTCAGGAAAGCTGCAAACCGTGCGCCAGGCGCCACCCCGACCGAGACAGGGGCCGCTACCCCGCTGGAAGCCGAGATGTCCAGTGACTCCAGTCCACTGTTCAGCGGGTCTCAACGGCTTGCTCATCAGTCGCTCAAAAATGGCAATGTTTGGTCGAGATGACGAGCATTTGACGCATTGTCAAGTTATGCACACTGCAGGCCTACATTTTTGGACCCGATATGAGATGAGGAACAGTTGCCAGCCCTCGAAAACAGTGTTGACTGCAACTTCGTGCATTCGGTGATTCGCTCCTCGTCAGTCAGGCTTGACGTCGAGCGATAAGATAAGCAATTGGCTCTGGCCCCTCGCTGAATCCGGGGACCGAAAATTTCGAGACAGCGGAACCGGAACCGGAGTCCCCCTGGCTCCATCGTCTGACTCCATCCTGAAAGTTGCGCAGTTATCTGCCCCCTCGGGTCCCACCCTGTGACGGGCGATCCTCCATTCTCCAGCCGCCGTCTCCTCGCCCTCCCGTCACCCCGACCGACCAAGCACCACCCCATCCCGCGGCGCAATGGCTCGTTCCGATTCCTCGTCTGGCTTCGAGAGCCCCGCGCCCGTCGTCAACGGCGAAAAGAACAGCAAGAGAAGCAAGAGCAAGGACAGCGGCAAGAAGCAGGCGCGCGACCGCGATGCCAAGAACGCTGCCGCCGCCGCCGCCGGCCCCAATGGCACACACATGGTCGGAGAGCGCCGGTCGAGCGTCAGCAAGCCCGCGCGCGACTTCCGCGACAAGCCGGAGCCGTCGCCCAAGAGGAAGAAGAGAAAGACGTCAACACCCGCCGCCGTGAAGGAAACGCCGACAGCGGACGAAACAGGCGATGTGCCAACGCCACGGTCGCCGAGCCCCGTCATCGACTTTGACGGCCTGAGCCGCCCCAGCGTCGGGACGCGGAAGCGGCTGGAGGAAGACGATGCGCAGAAGGAGGTACGGCTGGAACGCATGAAGGGCGCCGTCAGGACGCTGCTCGAGTGCGTAGGCGAGGACCCCGACCGCGAAGGCCTGCTGGCGACGCCCGACCGCTACGCCAAAGCCATGCTCTATTTCACCAAGGGCTACCAGGAGAATGTGCGCGACATCGTCAACGGCGCCATCTTCCAGGAGGGCCACAACGAGATGGTCATCGTCAAGGACATCGAGGTGTTCAGCATGTGCGAGCACCACCTGGTGCCGTTCAACGGCAAGATGCACATCGGCTACATACCCTCCAACGCCGTCATTGGCATCTCCAAGCTGCCGCGCATCGCCGAGATGTTTGCTCGCCGGCTGCAGGTACAGGAGCGCCTCACCAAGGAGGTGGCCAATGCCGTCATGGACGTTCTCAAGCCGCAGGGCGTCGCCGTCGTCATGGAGTCGAGCCACCTGTGCATGGTGATGCGGGGCGTCCAGAAGACGGGCAGCACCACCATCACCAGCTGCGTGCTGGGCTGCTTTGAGCGCAAGGAAAAGACCAGGAACGAGTTCTTGAGCCTGATTGGCGTCAACCGCTGATGATGTGGCTGGGCGATATGGAACGCATCCGGCATTGAACGGGATATGCGAGGCGCAAAACATTTGAGGGAGGGATATTTTCAACAAAGGGCCGTCGTATATCTATGGCAGCGATGCCGGGGACAGCGTTGTCGAAGTTTGTTTCAAATCTGCATCGGGCTGGCGTTTGGGGTTCAAAGAGGGCACAGGGGTCTTCCAGAGGGGCATATACATGTTGTCACGAACTGGGCGTGGATCTCAACATCGGGCTGGCTCTTTGATTTTGCATCTTGGCGGGGTTTTGGTCATTCAACACGGCACTGACGTTCTCTCGGGCTTATTTCCGGCCTGATTATAGCGGGATATAACACGATATCAGTACAATGGGCGTGGTATATAGATCCCCAGCTCGACCAACTATTGCGGGTCAACCGCCGCAACACTTTTCCATCGCCTGCTCCCCCGTGCGCATCGTACAACCCTCGCAACGCCTGGTGCTCCGGCCCGCATACCTCTCTCATCATACATCGGGTGACAATGCCCGGTTTACCGTTCCTCGCCGTCATGAGACCCTCCTCACGAGCCTCCCGACCTCGCCGTTCTCGACAGCCTCCACCCTCGCCTTGACCACCTTCCACACCTCCTCGGCGACCTCTTCGACGGACGCACCGGCATCAATGACATGGAGATCCTCCTCCTCCTGCCTGAACCGGTACTCGGTCCCCGTCAGGGGTTGGGTAGTTGGCGGGCCGACAGCCACCTCCTCCTTGGGACCGACGGCTCCGGCCTCGGGCACGACCGACGCCGTCCCAATCTTGCCCAGGCTCAACCCCCAAAAGAGCTCCCTGACGCGCCGCTGCATCTCGGCCTTCTCGTAGGCTTCACCGCCCCACCCGCCGCGGGCTCTCGCCTGGTTCTCGTCCAGGTCCAGGAACAGCACCAGGTCGGGCCGCGGCAAGCCAACCTCGGGGGCGCGGGCCCAGGACAGGGTGAGCGAGGGGTTCTGCTTGGCGGCCGAGTAGACGACGCCGCTGTGGTAGTAGCGGTCGCAGAGGACCGTCACGCCTGCCGTCAGCAGCGAGGTCATGGTTTTGCTTTACTCGGTCTCAACATGGCTGTGAATCAAAGAAAAGGGGGGTAAGAGCATACGCTGCCTCCCACCGGTTCGCACTGAAGAGCAGGTGGATGACGTGATCGTCCATGTCGACCTGGCTCTTGAGATACGAGTCGATCATCTGGCCAATTGGCGTCGTGCGGTCTTTTTTGGTGAATGTCAGTCAACCAGGCCACTCAAGGTCTCGTTTCACAACTGCCTCCCTTCCCCCCCCCCCCCCCCCCTCCCTAATTAGCGCCGTATCGATGTACATACCCGGGAACCGCATCACCTTGACTTTGCGCCCCAGCTCAACAAAGCGCTGCTCGAGCAGCTTGACCTGCGTCGTCTTGCCGCTCCGGTCCAACCCCTCGAGCACGACGAGGGCGCCCCGGGCGACGGCGGACTCGCCGTGGCCCTGAGCGCTGCGATCATCATCGGTCTGGGTCTGGGCCGGATCGGGCAATGACGAGTGCGGGGCTGCGGCGGGATTGACGAGGGCGGAGGCGGCCGTCGCCAGATCGTTAATCGATGCCATGCCAGTCGGGTCAGCGAATCAATGCGGCTCACTTGAAACGAGGGAGCAGGCAAGAAGATGGGAGAAAAGGAGATGGCTGGGCCAATGGGTTGTTCGAGAAGCAGCGGAGGAGTGCAGCGGCTGCAAATTGATGGTTCAGCACTTCCAATGCCAGTGCTTTGAGGTCTCGCGGGGCACAAGCAGCAGGCGGAGCTCGCGGGCTGGCTTGGCGCGGGTGCTCCCTTCCACTGTGGTTCCAGATAAACTGTGGAGAAAGTGCCAGCTGTCACGGATGGAACGTCAGGACGAGAAACCCAGACCAACACCTCAAGTCCGGGCTGCCATGATGGATCGCAGAGGCCCAGGCAAAACGCTGCTGGCCTGCAGTCGTGGATGGATCCGTCACAGGTGCAGGACCAAGTGCGGGATTCAGCTCCCATGGAATCGATCACCTGCACTGCTTCTCCACTTGCCGTTGGGTTACCTACCTACCTAGCGGGGTTTCTGGAAAGCGGAAAGAGGGGCTCTAGGACTGGACCCCCCCGGCTGCTGTTAAAAAAAGAAATTCCACCAGATCTCTCCGAGCGCTCTCTCCCCTGCTGCGGGAGCCATCTTCCGGCTGCGATGGGCGGGGGTTTTTCTCGACGTCATTATCAGGGCTGGAGGAGCAGATTGTCGAAACATCGGGCGCTCTTCCACCGCGCAGAACTGGATGATCGAGCAGAAACCCTAAAGGCTCGGTGGCGGAGAATATGGGCTGGGTGAGCTTCAGAAGAGGCGGAGGTGGACGAGCGAGGTACTTCGTCCCGCTGCGCCGCTGTCAGCAAGGAAGAGTCGCATCCAGCGAGCTCGGTTGGACAGCTTGGGAATGATGTTCGGCCGACATTTCCGCAACATGGAAGCAAAACCTGCCTCGCACTCCATCCAGCTTCCCGAGGGTATATATCCTGTTCTCTGTGCTCCCGTTCCTGGCCGTGAGCGCAAGATCCCGCAAGCCTGAGAGAGACAGGCAGTCCTCCCTTGACTTACACAGCCGGCTGCCGTCTCTCGATCCGGCGCTATCTCCTTGGTAGTGCCAAAGTGGGGCCACTTAACGCGACCCGGTCTCCTGCCGCGTGGTGGAGCAGCCTCGCACGCGATGATTGGTGTCTCTCCGTGCGAAACCCGGGCACACCGCGTCCCGTGGGGCATGCGCTCGGGCGCTGGTTGGCTGGCGCCGTGGCAGGCTGCAGCCCGCAGCTGCCAATCGCCGTGCGTGTCGCCGGGCTCGCTGCAAGCTCTCAAGCGCAGACTGCGCCCTTGGCTGGACCCCGCTCCAGATCCGATGCAGCGCCCTGATTGGGGCCGTGCGGGCCAGGGCGGCACGCGTTAGGTTTTACCACGAAAAGGCACGTCAAAGCAGCCCAATCTCGACCCTGCATGCCCGTGGTGCGCCAACCAGCATGAGCAGCTCCCTCATGCCCTGTCTGAGACCTGAGCCCTCGAGTGCCATTCATCTGCCGTCCGTTCGATCCTCTGCAGGCATGCGCAGGGCAGATTGCAGCATTTGCAGCATTTCAGGTTTCTCCTTTAACCCCGGGCCGTCCCCTGGGTCGTCGTGGTGTCGTCCCGTCGTCCCTCCCCTCCCCTGCGCTGTCTGTTCCTGTTCCAGGCACTGCCCGCACTCTCTCGACCTCACCGCCCTCGCCGATTCGCGCCGCCCTCCTTCCTGCCCGCCTCCACCCCAATCTCATCCGCCCTCTTCTGTCTGCCACTCGCTGCCCTCCAACAAAACACTGCAGGCCTCGCGGACCAGACCTGGAGGCGACTCGTCAGACCAGAGCCCAGAAATCATCTCCGGCACCAACCAGCCGTTGACCCTCTCTCACTGGCGCTCTGCCCAGTCCCCGTCCGCAGCAGCGCGCATTAGACAGGCCAGTCGCGAAAGATAGAGACCGCCCTGGCCGCCCGGCCGTTTCAGCCGACCACCTGTGCAATAAGAGTAGCGCGCTCCCTCGCCCCAGCCCGGGAACCCCGCCACTTGCCCTCTCCCTCGTCTCTGCCCGCCCTCGTTTCGCCGACGGCCCCAGAGAGCGGAGGCTGTTCTTTTTGGCGCACCCAGAGCAGTCAACAAACCCTACTACCCGCCGCGCCATTGTTTGTCCCTCGTGGAGAATAACCGGGTTGCGCGTGGAGCTTGGATTGGACCTCCCCAGCACCGCGCCGGTTCCTCCGTTTCACAGCGACACCACTCCGCCATTCTCCACCATGGCGACCGTCAGCCGTCAACCGTTTGCTCCCGTCGACGGGGCACGGTTGAAGAGCTTGGCCAGCGTCAAAAATAGGCAGAATGGTATGTCGCTGTTCTCCTGAGCTTCCATGTCAACGTTCCATATGCCTCCTTGTGAACCCCGTGCCCTGTGCCTAGAGTGTACCACGTCGTTGCCTCGTTGCCTCTATCTCTAGCGCCTTCTCAGACCTTCTCGTGCTTCGGCTGTGACACTCGCTAACATGCCAAAGCAATCTCAACCTCGCCCGTCAAACGGAAAGCGTCCGAGGTGGACGATGTGGACAACTCCGAGAACATCGCCCCTGTGCTCTTCTCGAAGCGGTCCAAGGGTGCTGAGCTATGGGGTGACCTGAGCAAGAGCTTCAGCAAGCCTCCTGCCTTCACCCTGACCAAGGCCGCTCCCTCCGCGGTGGTCAAGGATGTCCTCAGCAGCCCACCTAGCAGGCTCTCGTCCGCCCCCCGGCCGCGCAACATCCTCCAGCCCAAATCGCCGGCAGCCCGGTTGAAGGCCAAGAGCGCAGCACCCTCCCCGCGGACAGCCCCTGCCGGCCGCTCGCCCACCCGCGCCTCCAAGCGCATGGGCATCCTCTCCCGGCGCCGCACCCAGCGCCCTGACCCTCCATCATTCTCCCTCAGCGGCGGCGTCCCATTCTCCCTCGATGCCGCCCTCAAGGGCACAATCCCGAGCTACTCGGGCAGCCTGCGCGCCAGCAAGATCAGAAGCAGGACCACCGCCTCTTCCAGCATCAGCAGCGGCAGCGGCAGCAACGCCCCCCTGGACTTCTTCATCCCCACCCCAGACCTGTCATCCTCGTTGTGCTTCGACATCCACGAGGACACGGCCGAGCAGGAAATGACCAACCTCCTCCAGCACGGCACCTGCACCCTCGACATCAGCAGCGACGAGGAATCCGAGAGCCGCGCCAAGCGGGACCGCGCCGAGGGCCGGGACAAGGAGAACATCCCGCCGCCCGAGGACGTCAGCCAGACGTCGTCTGCGCGCGGATCTGCCTCGGATGCTGTTGACATCGACGAGGACGTGCTGCTGCTCAAGGGGCGCGGGCCGCTCGCCGAGATGAACGTGGCTGATTTCTATGCCGACGGGTGCGACAGCACGAGCGTGTTTATCGTTCCCGGGGACGAGGAGGATCCCGAGGCGGCGGTGATCGGTGAGGGGGCAGTCGATCAGGCTGCGGAGCGGGAGCAGGAGCTGCCGCCTCTCCCTGTGGACGGGGACGAAGAACAGCAGTGGTTTGCTGAAGAGGCCATGGCCGAGATGCCGCCGCCGCCACCGCCACACGTCAGCCTCGACGATGTTGACGGGGTCGATGTCGACGACATCATGGGGGGCAGTGACCAGCCGCTGGACGCTGCTGCCCTGGGACCCATTGAGGGCGCGGGGGAGAGCTTTGAGCTGTGGGAGAGCCATAGCGCCAAGGACGAGGGCAGTGCGCCCGCGTCTCCAGCGCCGCTGGTTGATGAGAGGCCGCAGGAAGGACCTGATGCTGTGCTCTGATGTGTGGAATGGCGACATGTGTTACGTTTTTGTCTCGGCAACGTTCTTGTGTTTGGGTTTTTGGCTGTTGGCTGGTCATTGGCTTCTTCCAGGTAATGTCAAATACCCTGCTTTGCTTTTTAAAGAGGGGAATAGGAGGATAGGGACAGGGGCGTTTGTAGGAGTTGGATGGCGGCTTGTGAATGTTGGGTGGGACTTGAGGAGCGCGTCTTGGTCGGTTGGGTTCCGGGCGTGGTACTACGGCGTACCCTGTTTCTATCGAGTTCTAGCGCCTGCAATGCTACACTTTTTGGACACCTGATGCTCGCTCATGTTGTTCATGCTCACTCTGTTCATGCGTCGTTGCCCTAGTCTCATATAAGCTCATGTCCCGCTCGTAATATGAACAGTGCTCTTCAGGGGACGAGCAACCTCCGGCAATCCCTCACGCTGTCCTTTACCAAACATTATCAGTATCAACAGCACCGCTTACCGCGGCCACAAACCCCTTTCTCGAACCGAACGCCAGACGATCGTGTTTGCGCCACCTCCCACGAACCGCTGTCACCGGCAACCAGCCACAGTCGCAACGCACGCCGACACCAGCCCAAACGTGATGGGTGTCACCATGCCCATGAACCACGCCCCAAACCGGCCCCCGATCTGCCGCGCCGGCGCGATCTCACACAGCCCCATGCAGCGCGCCTTATCCTTCTCATTGCCGTCGTCTGGTTGGGTGTAGTCTTGGCCTCTTTGTATGGGAGGACCGAGGCGTGATATCTCGTTGGTCAGTTTTGGCGTTGGTGCCCCTGGCGATGGTGCTGGCGATGGTGTTGGTGGTGGTGATGCTGTCATTGGTGGATGTAATGGTGGCGGGCGGGAGAGCATCTCCATCTCCTCGCTGGTGAGGAGGTGGTAAGACTGTCGGTCTTGCGGTTTCCCAAGTCGTTGACTTTCGCGGTCCGAGTCTGGGGGCGGTATGAGCCTCAGGGTCGGGGTGCTGGGGGTGTGAGAGTAGCCCAGGTCGGTTGAGGCGCTTAATAGAATAGACTGTGGCCTGCTGGATGGCCGGGACTCGATGAATGTGCTCGCCGGCCTCGAAAAGGCAATCTCGAACGCTTCATGGTCGCTCACCGGCGTCCCTGGTCGTGAGCTGTGGGGCGAAGACGGCATCCGCTCCCGGTCGTAGCTCCATCGGTCGGCCAACACGGTTGGTCTGCTGAAAGCGTGGTCCGGGAGGCTGATGGCTGAGAGGGGCCGTGGCCTGTTGCTGCGCCGGGCCGGTGATTGTGGTGGCGAGGGTGAGGGGGTGCGGCCCGCCGGGAGGGGCACATCATGATGTACCCTGCCGTCCCAGGAAGTCCTGGAACTTGAGCGTACGTGAGGCGTGTAGCTGCTGGCTCGCAGATGTGACAGCCTCCGTGGTACCCTGTCATTTCCTTGCCCGGGACCTATTATTTCGTTTTGGGTGTCATCGTCGGCATTGGCGTTGAATCCGTGAGACCGGGAGCGGGCGTACGGCGGCCTCACTGGCCGATTATTCGATCCGTAAGTTCCTTGCTGATGAGTTTGCCCTTCCATCTTTATGGATTATGGTTTCCGGGGTGCTTTCGAACCTGGAAGACCCCTTTATGAGAACAATGACAGCATGAACGGTTGCACGCAGAACCCCACCGAAGCACCTAGCAGCCCAGTCAACATTCGAAAAATTCTCAGGCATCTGGCCGAGGTTTGGCAATGTCACCTATCGTCGGCCGGGTCCGGTCCCTCGGGCCCACTCCGACGGGTAAATCCCCAGGACCTCGACCCGGCCCCTGACCCGGAAACTTTTCAGTCGACTCGTTTCTCGCAGCCAGCCGGAATCCATTGACGCTGTGGGGCAGTAGCTGAGTAGATACAGGGCAAAGGAATGCATCCGTATCGCTCTGCTTGCCGTGGGCCGAGTGACAAATCGGCTTTTTTCTTTTACCCCTTGCCATGGCTCTCAGGGGTAAGCGTGCCGGTGCCAAAGGATTGACATGAGTGTATTCGACAACCAACTGAGGCTCTGAGATCACAACCAAAATGGTCGAAGGGGTGCCATTGTCCGAGGTCAGCAGCCACGGAATCTCGTGCCCAAATGGTTTAAGGGGGCACCTCCTCCTCGAAAGGAGCGAGCAGTGGGGGGCAGATTGATGCTGGAGGTCGGGCGGCTCCCCGGCCCTCAAGCAGAGCTATTGAATATCTCAACGTCTGTTGGTCCCTCAAGACAAGCCGGGTTTGCGTTGGCACTTGGCACTGCCCGTTAATCCATGCTGCGATCCAAGCTCCCCTGCCGTACTAATCCATTTGCGACGCCCTTCAGTTCCATTGCACCCGGAGACGCAACGACAGCGGGTCCCGTGCAGGCAAAAGAGGGGCTGCATGGGAAGTCATAGGCCGTTGGGGAGCTTCAAGCTTCGCGACAAGGTGTCGGAGGAACGAGATGAAAACTGAAAGGATAATTTTCCAGGTTCCCCTCCTCCTTCGCCCTTCTTCTTCACCCAACAGCCATCTATGAGTGCCAAAGGAGACTGTCCGCCTCGACAATGTTGGCACCTATGTCTGAAGCGATGAGTACGCTGCTTTCTAAGCAGCACGAGCTTGGGGTGGTGCTCTACTTGAGCTTGTTCCTTATCGTCACATTGTTCATTCGACGACTACGCCGGTGGCAACATCTTCGTCACATCCCGGGGCCCCCTCTTGCTGGCTTCTCACGCCTGGCCTGGCTCGTTCCCCTGGCTCGGAGTGGTGAGATACCGACCTGGATGCGAGAAGCCGAGCAGAAATATGGTAAGATTTTGGCCCGGCGTCAAGTTGGGCTCTGTTCCTGTCTCTAAACAGTTCCCAGGCCGCATCGTTCGAGTTGGGCCGAACATGCTCATCACATCCGACTGGAAACTCTGGCGGCGCATCATGTCAGTCCGGTCACCCTACACCAAGTCAGAGCGCTTCAGAGGATTCCGGACGGATCCGACCAAGGACCACATCGTCTCGGCTCTCGACGAGGAGGAACACGGCCGGCTGCGTTCCATCATGGTTCACGGCGTATGTATCATCCCTGTGACGATATCGGTGCTGGCTATGTTAACCGCCTGGGAACTCAGTATTCGGGCAAGGGGGTCGAAGGCGTCGAGGAGAAGATGGATGCCGACGTCCTCTCCCTGATCCACCTCCTCGAATCGCGTTACATATCTCACAACAAGGCGTTTGATTTTGCGCGCAAGGCCCAGTGCTTCTCAATCGACGTGATTGCCCATCTCGCCTTTGGAGAGCCAGTTGGCTTCGTGGCCACTGACTCGGACGTCTACAACCACATTGACATTGTTGAAAAGCAACTGCCTGTCATGGGAATGACGCTAAACTTCCCCGGATTTTTCAAACTGCTCAACTGGCCGCCCTTCAACCGCTTGGTCCCCAAGGCCGGGGACAAGGATGGGATGGGCAAGCTGATGGGGTAGGCTATTCTTCATCCTCTCCAATTCTTTACCCGCCCTGGGCCTAACTTTTCCCCTCCCAGAATTGCCAAAGAGACTGCCGCTAGGCGGTTTGGGCCCAACAAGAAGGTGCAAAAGGACATGTTGGAGTCCTTTGTTTCCCGTGGCTTAACCCAAGAGGAAGCCGAGGTCGAGATTCTACTCCAAATGTAAGTGGTGAATATAATTTCCTAGGTATGCATGCGTTCTTAGACGGAGCTTCGTTAACTGGCCTAGAATGGCGGGATCGGATACACCAGCCACGGCGATCCGGACCGCCGTGCTCCTCGTCTCGACAAACCCACGTGTGCTACGCAAGCTGCAGGCCGACATCGACTCGGTTGCGCCCTTTCCAAAGGCACAAGTCATCCAAGACGAAAAAGCGCGCAGCCTGCCATATCTGTCAGCCATAGTCAAGGAGACGTTGCGATGGTTGCCCCCCGCGATGGACATTGCGGCCAAGGTAGTGCCCCCGGAGGGCGACGAGTGGAACGGGACCGTCCTGCCTCCGGGCACAGAAATCGGCTGGAACGCCATCGGCCTTATGCGAGACCCCGAGGTCTGGGGCAATGATGCCGATCAGTTCCGCCCCGACCGGTGGCTTGATGCGGAGGCGGACCCGGACAAGCTCAGGGACATGGACACGGTGGGAGAGATGATCTTCGGCGGCGGTAGTAGATACCAATGCCTTGGCCGCACCGTGGCCCTGATGGAGATCAAGAAAGCCCTTTTCGAGGTAGGTGTCCCCGATATCTGTTTTAAAATATGCGGACTTGTTATTATTAACACTAGACAATGCAACAGCTCTTCCGCCGCTACGAGTTTGAGGTGATGAACCCCGGCAACCCCTGGTACTCCCGTTGCTGGAACATTTTTGAGCAACACGACTTGTGGATGAAGGCGCATCCGCGGGACAGTACGTCGGTAGCATAAAGTAAAACGGGGTATATTCAAGGTCTTGAACGACATTAGCTACAAATTACCTGTGTTTCCGACATGTAAAGTACACAGATCACGACCATGATGGCGCGTGAGGCACATCGCAGCGACCCCTATTTCATCCACCACTCACATCATATTAGCGTCGATCCCTGAACTGCGCCCTGAGGGCCCTCCACAGCTCTTTCCTCCACCTCGGCTTGAATCAGTTCCCTGAGAATGGCCAATCCCTCAAGGCGATCAGCCATTTTCGCAATGTCCAGTCCCCACGCCTGCAGAAAGGGGGCTTCACCCCGGTAGTTGACGTGCAACCAAATACGCTCTTGGCGGGTATGTCGTACTGAGTCCTCCGCCTCGGCATTCTGTTGGATCTTCTCTCTTGCCCGAGCTTTGTCAAGCCCAGGTTCTGGCGGAGGCGTCCCCTCCTCACTTCTCCCCTTGCCTTTGTCCTTGTTCACATGCGCCCTAGCAGCGCCGCCGGCATCGCTGTCTGGTGTTGGAGGGGGTGAGTCGAAGCGAAATATGGGCAGAAATCCCGGATCGCTCTGCTCCAACGCGGGTTTCTCTTCACTGCGAGAGGCTGTTGCAGGCTCTGACTCCCGCCCTCTCTCCGCTCCAGCCGCCTTAGTCACGGCCGTGTCCATCTCAAACTGCCCGAGTCCCGCTAGTTGTGCCGGAAGATTGGGAAGAGGCTTCCATTTTGAGTTCTTCCGTGTCAGTGGCTTCGGCGGTGGGGTAGGAGTAGGGCTGCCGGCGCTACCTGCTCTCTCGGAAGATGGCACTCTAAGTGGCGCTGGCCGGAGGTCTGCATTCGAACCAGCGCGTTGACGTTGGCTTGGCTGCTCGTCGGAGGGGCGTGGTTTCGGAAGGGGCTGGCCCTGGGGCTTGCTGGCGTCCGGTGACCCCGTGTAAAAGTCAAGCCACTGTGTCGCTCGGCTCTCGATCGAACTCGCCCGACTCCTCAGCGCCCGCTTTGGTACGGGTGCTAGGAGTGTGGTGTTGTTGGCTGTCCCCTCGACCTCCACTTCATCCAGCCGCCCGCCTCCTAGGTGCTTGATGTGTGCTTTCAAGGACCCTGACGCAGACATTCCCGTTGTGGCTGTTGTCGTCCTAGATGTGCGCGCGTCAGCCCACGGTCCCGAGACAATGTTTGCGCACACTTGAGCTTACCGAGTAGAATTTGACCGTTTGACCCATTCCCGCACTCGAAAGCTGGTTTTCCTCGTGAGTGGCATCTTCAGCGACGAAGACCTCCCAGTCAGGCCGTCCATAGCAGCAGACACCACGACGTCTGTCGTCCATTGGTTCGGCCTGACGACAGAGAACAGAGCAGCCTCAGGGAGCATGCCGGTCGTTTTGTGTCGTGATTCGTGGATCGTCTCCATGGTCGGCGAGCTTGACTTGATCATTGTGCGTCGGTGAGAGTGTCCCCGGCTCGCTGTCGGCGGCTTGGCAGTCCGTCAAGCGTGATGCAGGCCGGCGCAATACGAACTTGGGAGTGGGCTGTGGGCAATGCAGGTTATATTCAGTCAAAAGACCCCGAGGAACCCCCACGGCCGGGCCCCTTTTCTAACCTGGCTATCTGGCCGTCGGCCGCGTTTCCACGCCCTACCGTCCAAGTGACCCAGTCTCAGTCGGTTGCCAGCAATAGCCAGTGAAATGTCCAGGAGGTTTGAGCGTGAGAATTCTGTTTTGCGTCGCTTGGTTTTAGTTGGATCTGATTGCAACGGGTCCTCCGAAAGTGGTGTTCAAGGGGGTGGGTAGGGGTGCTGGTCTTGGCTGATCCATTGGCCGACGGTGTGAGTCGAGGAAACACGGCATCCAGGAGAAACGCCAGAACGGCCAATGAGAGATGGCCCACACTGGATCGACGCAGAGAGCCTCAGACATAGCAGAGCAAAGTCATGGAACCAGATTCACTTGCCCGGGAAAGATATTTAGGGAATAATTCACTCTCGCGCGCATGGCTCGCGCTCACCCGCCAATGGGGGTGAGCCGGGTGAGCCGATTCGTCTGCCGCAACACCTGGCACTCTCAGACAGCATGGCATGTCCCTGAGCTCAAACACGAAGTTGCGAATGTGTCGGAAAAGCTGGTTCTGGTTTGCGTACCATTGGGCGCCGGCCCTAAACCGAGGTCAGCTGTGAGGAACAACGGGAAGGACGAGAAACTTCCAGGCCGGCATGTGGAAAGTGAGGGATGAACCAACAGCTTGCTCAGACAGATACTGGCACGCTCGTTTCCCAGGAAATTGGAATCACCGCTCGAGATGTATCATCATCAAGCACCTTTGTCTCTATCTATACTTCTCTCTCTCCAGCTTGACCGCATTGCATCGTTAAGCTGTTGCAGCATTTCAGGGCTTGCAGCCGAGAGCACAGTGTTGTAAGACGGGTGAGCAGGGTGTGACCTGGGCCAGCCGAGCCCCCGGGAACCTTTCCTTCTGCCCACAATACCTAGGTAGGTATCCGAGGTATCTTCTCCCACCCGATCAGCCGATCTCCCGCGTGATAAGAGCTAAAGATGCTCAATGTGACGATGAAAAAACGTTCGAGCACCCGGCCACAGTAGCCGACCATTTCACTTGCGTCACACTTTTCTCCTCCTACGCACGCATCAAGTCATAAGAACACAATTACACAATCGTCCAAATAACGAACCATCTGTCCTTCGTGAACCCCCTAATTTTCCCAACCAACAGCCATCATGTCCCTCACATCCATCTTGCCCCCTTCCGGCACTCACCGTATCACTCTCACTCAACTGAGCCAGCAGTGCGCCCCCTCCAAAGGACAAATATGAATCCCCCGAGATCCTTCCTCGTTTTTGCCGTCGCCAAGCTCAACGGCCAGTACCGACAGTTGGCTACCCAGGAAGCTCTAGGGCTTCCGGTAAAGCATCGACAAATCGAGGTCTTTGCTAACCGTATCCTCTGTGCCTCTGGATCTGACTAGACTGTCAGTAAACACTGGCTTCAGAAGTTCATTAGGAGATATCTAGTCTTGAAGACTAAGAAAGATAGGCATATAGATATTAAACAGTTGAACGGAGCTAGTACTAATATTATCAAGGCCTAGTTCTATCTCCTTGTAATCCTAGTTATCCGGGTAATTGACCTATAAGACTATTAGAATATAGATAAAATAGAGATAATAGAAGGTCTAGGGATTAACGGCTTATACATTAGATTATCGGGGACGAAGGAAGTATTATCGAAATACCTCGAATCCTAGATCTAGACGACTATTATAGAGTATATCTTAGTAACTAGAAAAGCTCTCCTACTATTAGTTATCTTTAAGGAGAAAGATATCTAATAATAGTAGTTCCCTAATAATGATAAAGACCTTGATCTATTATATAACTAGCGGTTCTCGACGAGCTAGAATAGCTAGACGTCTAACAATATTGCCTTTAAATAGCTAATAAAGATCTTTTACCCGACAACGATAATATTAAAGAAGAAGCTCTTTGTTATTAATAGCTATAGTAGCTATAAGACTAACGACTTTATATAGACCTATTTTTCTAATAATATCTACCTCCTCTTCTTATTAACTTATACCTTTTTGTAGTAGGATGGATTCGTATTGTGGCTTCACAGGGTCGACAGAGGTTTTTA
>MU854416.1:29220-111129 GCA_033296685.1 Parachaetomium inaequale | reverse complement strand
TCTTATCGTTACGAAGAGCCTGAAGGGCCAAGATGATATGGCACTCGTTCGAAGTGGAGGGCATCTTAGATGGTAGAGAAAAGTTGTTGTTGAGCGCAAGGGTGTCGCGTTGCGACAGAAGTGGGCCACTCGCTTATATGGGCCACTCGCTTATATGGGCCACTCGCTTATAAGATACGTTAGAGTATCGTTTTATTTCAGAATATAAAGAGAGAGAATAAAGAATAGAAGGAAGAGGGAAAGAAAAAGAAAAAGGAATGAGGGAAATGAAAAAGAAATAGGGAAAGAAAAAGAAGTAAAAGTAAGAAAGGTAAAGAAGAAAAAAGAAGATACGGAAAAAGGGGAAAAGAGTGTAAAGGAAAGTAAGGAAGAAAAAAAGAAACAAGAAAATATAATAAGAAGCAAAGAAAATTAATAAAAAGAAGGGGAAAAAGAAAGAAGAATAGAGGGAGCTATAGTAGGAAATAGAGAAAAAGAAGAAAGCTATAGTTAATAGAAGGATACCCCCTTCCCTTAGGGAACCACCTAGTACAATAGAGGCTAGGAGGACCTCTAGTATAGAAACTAGAGTTAATAGATCGCCCGAAGTAAGGCGGAACATTATAATGTTCCAAGTTCTTCCAGTTAGTCTTCTCGAATTTGGCGTATAGCTAGTCTCGGATTTGTTAGGGGACTTTGTAGCCGTCTTTATTAAGCGACCGGGCGATGTTCAACCTATACTCTGAGAGGTTGGAAAGGGAGGGTGGTTGGTGCCGATGCCCTCATCTGTCGAATCAGGTTCGAGACGGCAGGCCGGTGCCATTTGGAGACGAAGAGGGCCTCGGCAACGATATTGAGGTAGGTGTGGAACAACGCCTCAATCAAGAATGCTTTCGGCCTACTGGCGTCGTCCAAGTCCAGGTTCGAAAGGCGGGCCAGGATGAAGAATGTCGAGGTGACCCCCGGATGTCCAGCAAATGCGTAGTGCATACCCCGGGAGTTGTTCGCTGTCTTGACGCCAGCTCGTTTGTGTCTGATCTCCATGCGGTGTTAGGCTATCCGGGCCGAAAAGCCACCTTTCTTGTTGGTGGTGGAACCGCCGTAAACTCCAGCCTCGTGGACGTGCCCGCGGAGCGTCGTGGTCGCGTACCTACCTGGTCGAGCCTGAACCAACTCGCTTGGTTGCGACAGAGAGGTAACAGCCAATGTCCCGGCACTCTCGTTCGATAATAGGGAGGGTGAGTAGATCCGCGACGGAGAGGCTGGGGCGGCCAAGGACAGGTTTGACTGCGTCTGGGATGAAGGCCAAAAGGTTCCGGGCAAGAATTCCAGCATCTGGGTGTAGTAGCAAGACAAGAGCAGAGAAGGGAATGGGCTGATCATCGCCCAACGCGCGGAAAGTAGAAGGCGGAACTTCTTCGCCCAATTCACCAAAAACCAGACAAAATGGGTGAAAATCGCATCAAATCGAGCAATTGCGTCTGTATCAAGGGGGGCAGGGCTCGGCGGAACAGTCTCCTCGTCCTCTTCGTCCTCCCACTCCTCCAAGTCCACATCCTCGGACTCATCATCTCCCGAATATCCTTCTCGCACTCGTCGAGGTACTTGTCGATAGCCGCAACCTCGATACACTCGACGACCAAGTGTTCATCCTCGTCCTCGATAAGGATAGGGTCGAAGGTGTCGTCGTCGATAATGATAGGACCTTTAGCGGCGTTTGCAGGGGCTTCGGCATCCGCATCCGACTCGTCTCATGATATGACCACAACGACAGATTTCTGGGGTTATTGGCGTCTTGAACGCAGCTGCCGCTTGCGCACAGGCTGGTCGGAGTCTGAGCTGCTCATTGTGTTTATAGCTCTGGTGGACACGAGGGGTTGTTGGGATTTCCGGGTTTCGAACTCTGTCTCTCGCCGTCTGGCTGACGAAGGGTTTCGAATTCTCAGCGCATAGACCTTCCATTACCTAAAAGAATGCAAAATTCAGAGCCCTTCCTTCTGTTTTGGAGGCCTGGTTGCGAAAAATAACCCTAGATCGCCGCCCGCACGGAAGGAGCGACCGGTTCCCGGGGACCTCAGCGGCCACGTCGGCAATTTCACAGTAACCGGGTAGGAAAAGGCTATGATGAGATTGATGGACCGTAGAGACGGAAGGATCTTTGAAATGCTAATGTAGAGCATGAGTCTCATATGTATATCTCATATCACTGTCGATACCTAGGAAGCTACGCTCTGGAGTCTGGACGGGATAAGGCCTTGGGCCTTGAGCCCGCTCACCCCCAGCCGATGAAGGAACCCCGGAAGGGGGCAGCCCGCTCCAATGGATGTTGATGAATTCAGGTGATAAGCCACCGGATCTCAACGGCCGGATCCGTGGTCTCCGGCTCCTTACAGTTGGCGCATCCTTCAAGTTCTTTCTCCCCAGCTATCAGGTCGTTGCCGCTAGGTACCAGTCAGAATATTATATTGTTTCTCACAGTACGAGGGGGGAAGCCTTACCATTTCCCGGGTGCCGTTCCCCGTGTGCAGGAGTTTGTAGAAACGACAGGCGAGTCACTGCTGTTCCCCTCCAAGACCGAAGAATTGGGCCTCGGGGTACCACCACTCGGCTTAACCAGACCATCTACATTCACCACAATATCAGGCGTCTTGCTCAACCGATATAAGTCGCTTTTCATGCCTTTGACGCGCGGGGTTGGCATGTTGAAGTCAAGCCCTCTCTCGGAAACCAAACTTGCTGGTTGCCGCGTGGTCGGTGATAGGGTACATATATACTAAAGGGGTAAAGTCAGCCACATGCTAAAGGTTCAAGGTTCTATCCCTATTGGTTGACTGACAGTCACATACATCTACACTAGTCCTTCCCTACCTCAAACGCGTACTACCCCTTATGCTAGCTAAAGATCTACCGAGGGCACGCGCCTACGCGTGGAAGTAGGGAGACTCTGCTAGTTGTCTTTGAGCTAGGGAGCTGTGTCGGAGCAAGGGCCCTCTTGAAGCGTTGCTCGCTGGTCTCCTGGTGCGCGGCGGGCGAGGCGTTCTCCATACGCTCTTCCTCAGCCTGAGTACACGCCTGTATCCTCAAATGGCCTTGCTGCCAGAGATGCCCAGGCGGGGCCGCACACCCCTGCGGGATCGGACTCCTGGTGGGAGAATACCAACTCCGACTTGCCGTCCCAGAAATGAGTGATGGAACGATCCTGCTCATTCTCATGATCAGCGCCAGAATTCAAGAGGCACAGGACGCGAGGGTGTACTCACCAGCCCCACGCTCAGCTTGATTATCCCGTCGCCCCAACCCGGCTCGTAGGTATAACTTGGCTTCTTGTCCCAGGCCGCCAGAACGACATTGTGGGCTGCGATCTCGGCTTGCCGTTGTGCAATTTTGGAGTTCATGTTGGCCACCCCCGTGTCGGCAACGTCGCCGCATACAAAGACGTTGGGGAGGGAGTCGTCATCAATTTGCAAGGTCGTCTTCACTCGAATATGGCCAGATAGGGCAATGGCTTTCGGCGCGATGTCGGCGACTAGCCCAGATGCCGGTTTCTGACCTGTGCAGTTGATCTGTCCATTGCATGTCAGTGACAAGCCACACCATGGTGGACGCAAAACAAGCCAGAGGCTGGGGGCACTTACGAAGCAGTCACACTCGATCATGCGCCCGGAGCCGAGCGTGATGAACTTGCCGTCGGCGCTTTGGGGGTCTACCCTCTCACCGAGAATCACGTCGACACCGAGCCTCGTCAGCGCATCCATGGCGCCACTCTGAAGCCCGGGCCCGAAACGATGCATCACAGCTTGACGGGAGTGAACCAGAGTGACCGATTTGTCTGGGTATTGGTTCTTGGCATCAGCGGCCAGCTCCACGCCCGCAGCACCGCCGCCCGCGACGACAACCCGGGTCGCCGCCTTGATGCGAGCCTGCATCCCCTTGAGAATCTCCATGCCCTCTTCCCGGCTCTCTGTACCAACTCGGGACGGCAGCCCATCCCCCACCGTTGACCCCGTCGCAATGACGAGGAACTCATATGGGATCTCCTCGCCGCTGCGCAGGACGACACTCTGTTTTCGTACAGACGTTACCCGGTCCCTGACCCACCGAACCATGTCCTTGGGGCCCTGGGAGAAGAACGCAGGCGTGTAGGGGATGAATGCCTTGTGCTCGTGGCCCTCGATGACGCAGAAGCGCGGCAGCACCCAGGTAAAGTTGAAATGGCTATTCGGTTCTATGACGATGACTTGGTAGTCCCTGGGCAGTGACGTGGCGAGGATGCGGGCCGCAAAGTAGCCGGCGAACGCAGCGCCAACGACGATGACATTCTTCACTTCAGAGGGGTCGGTGGGTGGGAGCGCCGTCCGCGCAGTAATTGTAGTGAACTTCGCTGACAAGGTGCGGCGTAGCACTGAGTAATAAACACGGAGGCCATAGGCGACCAAGCGGGTGAGGAGGGCCGCCTTCTGTACGCGCTCGAGGGCCATGTTCGTGGTTGCTGTTTGTGTTGAAGAAGGATGAGATGATTTAAGATCCAAGTTTGCGCAGAACTCGGGCCCATGGCCGCCTAGAGCTATAACCGATCTCGAGCTGACCAAGTCATCGGGATTGAGCCAAACGGAAGCAGCCGGGCTAACCAACAACTCGCCGCTGACTGGCCTCCCGCTGACTGATGCGCCGCCATTTGCTCGCCGGCCGAATCAGCAGGGTCTCGGGGGTTCGGCGCGTAACGAACGCCGCGAGCGATAACGTTATCTGATCATCTGATAATTTCTCTTGGTAAGCGGAAAGAACCGGATTGAGCCCAGATTCTAGATTTCCCACAGTACCACGACCATACTCCATCACCACAAGTTCTCCAAGCCAGGTTTTGCAAACAGGAACTTGAACAAACTATTCCCCTTTCCTCGGGATCAGTCTTAGCCTGGATCACTCTTTGAAGATCGATAAGGTAGAATTCAGCGTGTTTAACTGATAATCCGTCTCCACAACAATGTGTCAGACCTTCACCTAAAACTGAATACACCATTCTCACATCCCCTTCTTCAACAACTGACCCAAAATAACCTCCGACTACTCTGAGCACTGAGTGAACATGGCCCAACTCGACACATGGGCATGAAAAAGGAAGGCGCAGGAAAGCTCTAGGTTGCTGTTGCATCTCAACCGCTCCAGGGGTTGACAGCGGCAGGGTAAGAGGGGCGAGAGAAAGCCCTCTGCCGGTCCTCTCGCGGACGGGACAAGAAGGTCCGTACTCTGGGCATAGAAAGGTCGACGGCCATTAGGCCTCCAGCAAAAGCTAACCAACGTCGTTCTACCTACCAACCTGACGCCGCTACAAGTAATCAATATACGCGAGCACTGGACGGCAGTGGCACATTTACACCCACTTTACATAGCTCTCAGACGCAAGTGACCCAGTTCAAAGTACCTACTTGAAGCGTTGCATGTTCTGACAAATTAGTTATCTGCGGTTTGGGGTATCCTATTTACGTAACACATCTGTTTCCTCGTCATTCGTAAACTGGTGAACAGTTCTGATCCATATCTCGCAACACAGTCCGTCCATGCAATTACTCCGTTTGGGCTCTTTCGAGAGAACGCGGCAACGCCCCTGGAATCTTCAAGGGGACATCGTCCAGCTGGTCCTTGTTCTCCCAACCACCATTGGCTTGGGGCAAAGTCAGCCCTTTGCCCTCCCGGTCATCCTTTTCACCGCTCTCACGACTTCTCCTTGTCCGGGTTGGGATACTCAGACTAGCCGTCAAAGAAGATCTGCCGGCCTTTGTGCCGCCATCCTCGCTTTCCCTTGTCGCCTCTTCCTTTTCCGCCTCCTTCTCCTTTTTCTTCTGCATCTTTTTCATCACCTCGCCGGTCAGGTCCTGTTTGAGCAGCCGCTCGAGGACGTCTTGCTTGCGGGTGCGCCGATCACCAATGGAGATGACGACGCCGGCGACGATATTAGTGGTGATAGAGCAGCACAGGATGGTGGTGGTGACCGCGGCCGGCAGAACATGTGCTGACACGCCCCATGTACAGATGCCGAGGGAGATTTGCAAGCAGCTGTGCAGGTCGAGAAGAAGCACAACGGCGATTAGCAAGCGCAGAGGAAAGGCATGGTGTGTCTCGGTTTCGTGCGGCTTGTAGAAAGTGTGCGATTTTGCGAGTTTAGTTTGGTGGTGTACCAGCCGGGCCTGCGCCTTTTCCGACAACACAGGGAAGAACTCGTCTTGTTTCTTCTCCTTTTGCCGGGGCTGAGCCTCGAGATCCTCATCGGGCCGTCCTCCGCCGTTGTCTGTCGGCAAGTCGTTGTGGTCTCGGAGATCAGGCAGGAGAAGCTTTTTGCGCATCTTCCATGTCTTTCGGTCTAACTCGGCGATTAGCGTCTGGCATGCACTAGAAGCAAGGATAACTTACGGTAATGAGCCACGAATATCATGTGGTACGTGTCAACAGTGCGGAATGGAGCGAGTCCGTCGCCGACGATGCCAAACAGCGCGACCAAGGTGTAGTCAATGACGTCGATGACATACAGCTGCCGGTCACCGACATAGATCCAGCCAATCAGAAACAACACCCAGGCGAGCCCAAAGAGAGTTATCAGTGTGGCATAGAGCGTGACAAGGAACCCCAGAGGCCTCTTGGCGTACTTGCCGAAGGCCTTGAGTCGCTGCTTGATCTTGGACCGCCGGGAGTGCAGCATGTGCCGGACATAGTCATTCAAGGCTTTGATGTCTTCTTCCGGCCAACCTTCGAGCGAGGCGTCGTTGGGAAGGATCGCGTATTGCGGTTCGCTGAGGACTGAAGACAGGCTGGGAGATCTGGCGCCGGGGGGCGGGTGTTCCCCTTCGGCACGTTCTGTGACCCTCACGTCCTCCTTTGACGGCGGGAAAGCACCGGGTATTCGAGGAAGTTGGGACAGGTCGTATGTCGGCCTGCGGTTTACCCATTTTCCGAGTGAGGGTACGAAGAGGGAGTTTTGGATGTTTGTGATGGATGACAGAGTCGCAACCTCGGGGTCTGCGGTTCGAAGTAAGTTAGATAAGTCCAAGATCTGACAGGTGGAGGAACGTCGTCAAAGAAGTAACAAGAACTTACCAATAACATCTAGAAAGTCGACGATCCGCGAATCGTAACAGTCTCTGTCTAGGGCTTGGCCTTGGGGGTGGCCCTGGACGGCTACGCGCCGTCGACCGGGAAGATGGCGGCGGTGTCGGTGGGCTGGGACGCCATCGTCAACCACAGCAAGTGCTGGTGCCGGTGCCGGTACTGGTGTGCCTCCATGTCCTCGACTTCTGTGTGACGGGGCTTCGGCTACGGGTGGTAATGTAGTCCATGCTGTTGCTGCGGGGATCGTGGGTCGCTGCGGCTCCGAGCTCGATCGTCGGCGCCCTCCAAGTGGTTCTTGCTCGGCGGTCTCGACAGGCACAAGCCTGGATGGCAGAGTCGGTCCACGCAGTCTGCGGAGGCGGATGGCCGACTGGCGACGGTCTGGCGGGAGCGCGCGCGGGCCTTGGGCGACAGCACCGGCGGGATATGATGGTGGTTGCTCGTTCCTCGAGGTAGCAGGACCCGTGTTCCCCAGGGATGGTCTCGCCGGCAAGGTACTGGCGTGCTCTGTATCGCTGGGTGCAAAGTACACGTCGTCCTCCTCGGCGGTCTCTTCTCGTGTGTTTGCGTCTGTATGTGCGCTGGCGGTGAATCTCTCCGCCATGATCACAGCACGGGCACAACTCAACTCGCAGAATGGGGTTCTGAACAGGTGGGTATCGATTCCATGATATTTTTTAAATTTTAAGTCTGGGAACAGTCATGGTGGTCTTTGGGGTGAAGTCGGTGGCCAGGAGCTGGCTGCCAAGGCAGGGAGCAGGCATGTGGTCTTGGGTCGGCACTTGCTAGCGAGTGACGTCACTTATCATAGAACCTCGCACAACTCGTTCACCCCAGCCCTATGACGCGTTTTTGGCAGCCAGTTGTGAGACTTGGCAAAGGCAGAATCGACGAGAACAACCACATCAAAACAACAATGGCATAACGCGAGCGCCTCACTCGGCAAAATAAGATGCGTCAGCCGCGAATCGAACGCGGGGCCCATCGATGGCAACGATGGATTTTACCACTAAACCACTGACGCAGATAAGGTTAAGATGACCTCTGGTGAACCATCCTGTTTCCTATGAGATACGCTTTTGCTCGCAGTTGTAACGAAAAGAAAGGCTTGGAAAATGGCGTCCAGAAAACCCTCCCGAGGTAAACTCTCTGGTACAATCTGGCAATCAGAAACTGGTGATATGATACTCTTTGCTTACTAGGTAGTCATACAACCCTGTCACACTTCCCCCCTCTAGAGAATATTATCATGCCTCCTACCCCTGAAACTAGGCCCAAGTCTGCCCCCTCATGCTGTGCTTATGGGAAGCCGGCTCCGCTGCCGGTGCAGCAACGGTAAAGTCGATGCACGACTCGTACGTTTGGCCCTGGCCGAACCAGTACCACTGAATGACCTGTGTCGCCAGCAAGTGTGAGTACATCTAGTCTTGCAATCGCTTATGGTTTCGAGAGGGAAGTAAATAAAACAATACTCACACAAGCACCAGCCTCAGTGCACTTGTCGCCCAGCTCGGGAATCTTGACGCTGAACTTTGTCTGGTCCGCTGGGGGGTTGGCGGAAGCCGCATAGTTGTCGGGCCAGGCAATCAAGGGAGTGCCAATGACGCTGTTGCTGGCCGTGTCGACGACCGAGACGTTGGCGTACCCCTTGTGCGGGATCCGGATCCAGACATCAACATCGACAACCTGGCCGGCCGTGTAGCTCTGCACCTTGGCGGTGTTGTCGGCAAACTGGTAGCCCTTGCAGAGCCAAAGGTTGCAATTCTTTGGGTCATACGGAGCCTTCAGGCCGCCTGGGTTGGCTCGGAGCAAAGCCTCGGGGTAGGAGGTGTTGTCAGCTCGGTAAAACTCCGCCATGATCTTGCCGCATGCTGCCTCCGTGGCCTGGCCCGGCGCTCGTGTTGCCGGCTCCCTGACGAGGCCGTGCGCCGAAGCATGGGCCGCGAGCCCGGCGATACCTAGAAACGATGTGAAACTGAAATGCATTGTTGCTTTTGATCAGGGGTCGATTTTGTAAAACCAACAGCATTCTGCTTTGAAGGATCTAGCCATCTCTTAAGTACTGATTCCGAAGCTTGCTGATTCCACAATATCCCGGCTTGCTAGTGATGGACACGGGAGAGGGCAGTGCGGCTTCTAGGGCTCCGGCTGTTTTGCCTAATGATTCCCCTCTTGGACAGTGATGAGTGATCATTCAGGGTCATAGCGGCCAATGATCTCCAAGTAATATGGAAAGGGTGATTTAGATAGACAGCTCGTTTAATTGCCGGCCCTTCGGCAATCCGATGCCCGAGATGTCCATGCTACGCTCCCCTGGCACGCGGATTCGCGGACAACGGAGTGAACCGTGCCGTCCGAGGGGGACGGGAACAACCTTATGTATCTTACCCAAACCATCCAAGTCCGAGTACACAGTAATGTCGTTCAAGGCGCCCACCTGCACTCAGTCCACTTGCAAATCGAGGCAACCACTACAGTCATGTACAAGCCCGGCATTTTGTCGTTTATAAAGGTATGGAGCTTTGTCTATACTCGGCTGAAACTAGCGGTTATGTCGGCTATCTCCAGTGCGACAATTGGATTTACAAGCTATAACACCACAAGACCAAACGTTATTCTTCAATTCCCAAGCATTCCCATTCCGATCATGTCGTAGAGCCATCGCTCCCATTGTCCATGTAGTTGTTGCTTTCTCAGGCAGTGGTTGCGGCAGAAGCCTTCTCAACCAATGCGGCGAAATTGGCGATCTGAGCACTCTTCAGGTCCTGTGTCCACTTGCCCCTGGAGTTGTGAATGCTGAAACGGGTAGCATTGTTGGCTGGCTCGGTGGGGGGGCTCGCAGACTGAGCATACGCCAGTGACACGGTGCCCGCTGGGTTGAGCTTGGTGCTTCCCCACGCGCTGATGCCCTTGGCGAGCACGGTGAGCGTCCAGTGGGTGCTGTTGGCAGTCGAGCCGGGGAGGACCGTATAGGTAGCGCCGGCATAAGGGGTGGGATACGTGCGGGCGCTGCAATCCATACGAGTGAGCACGAATGGTCTTTTTTTTACACCATTCTCCGTCTTCTGTATCACTCACCTCGCACTTCGGCTCGAAACAACTGTCTTGTCCCCGTTGGCCCAACCCACTGTAAGGGGGTTGTTGACCATGACGCCGCCCCACGCGACACCTGCCCAGCCCACCGTCTTGGGCGCGGCGATCTGGAGCAGGATGTCAAAGTTGCCGGCCGTGGCCGTGTCTGGGATGGCAATGCGGTATGCGATCTTCTCAGGGCTCACCCACTCAGAATAGCATATTGTGGTGGCGGCATCGCAGTACTTGGCAGCCGAGACGGCTCCACCCTGTGGCACGGGGGTGCTGAGACCGACGTTTCCTAGGGTGAGGACCGCTGCGGCAAGGTGGAGGAGACCCATTGTGCGTGACCGTCAGGAGGGCAAGATGAATCCAGTCAGGGAACAATCAGAAGAAAGAATGGAAGCTGGTGATCAAGAACAGCGTCTTTCGAAGAGAGCACATCATGAGCTATATAAACATTGTGCTATGCCCATTTGCTTGGGGGTAGCGTTTACCCGGGCTCGTGGTCCGTCCCGGCTGCTGGTTGACCGGTACTCCGGCGTCCGGAACGGCTGAAAGCTAGTTCTTATTTCCCGGCTGTGGTAATTAGTAATTGGGCGCTTGTCAGTGGCGGTCGCCCAAAATCCAATAAATGCAGCTCTGGGCCTGAGGGTCTTGTTGATTGCTTCTGCATTGCCGAGGATCCAGTCCTAGAAGCAAGCCCTCAGACGACAGGCAGGTTGTGTAATTAGCATGGTCATTCCGAGACCCACTACTTACGACTGACAAATAGTACTGGAATTCAAGCTGGTTGCCCTGCAAGATTGGATGATAACTAACGATAACGATGCTAATCATGATATAGTCCCTAATTATGCCCCTCACTGCCTGCTTGCTCTGGGGCTTGTCCGGCCGTTCCGTCTTCCATATTCTGCGGTGCTGCCGGCACCTTGGACAACGCCTTTCATCGCCAAAGTAGCTCCAGGTTTTTGCCTTCTTTGGATCCCCAACCTTTGGTTTCAGGCAATTCGGATTCTTACATCCATCCTTGATCTTGGGGACGGCTTTCAAGACAGCAATCCGCTGTTATTCCAAGTGCGGCGGCCTCTCCTTGCATGTGCCCTCCCCCAGGGCCAAGTAATGGGCCCGAAAAGAATACAGACCCCCTTTGTTTGTTCGTTAGTGGCTCGCTTCAGAAGAATTTCTCTATTCCTTTTCTACTTTTCTTTTGTCTTTCTTTTTCTTCCTTTCTTTTTCTTCTCTCCTTTTCCTTTCCCTCTGTTCCTTTCTCTATCTTCCCTCTTTTTCTTTTGATTTTAGGACAAACGTCAACTGAAGAGTTGTAACCGGTGGTGGAAGAAGGCTCAAAAAATGCTTCAGCAGAAACAAACCGACACTACACCAGCGACAGCGACAGTGACAACAACGGCAATGGCGACAAATGTCCAGACAGTACGCAAAGTCCTATATAAAACCTCGACCTCTGCTGGCAGCGGTAGCAAGAAATGGTCCGAAATAGCATCACGACGCTCGACAGAAAAGAGATACGAGCCAAGGAGCTTAAGAGCAGATTCTTATACTGCAATATACATTTCGAAATTTACTACTGGAATTTCAACCGGCCGTTCCAGGATTTCGTGACCCTGACTGGAGGTAATCGTCGAGGAACTTGCCCGGTTGGTACCGGCTCCTCGAAGCAACCACACCATTTGGAAGTCACTAAACAAGCTGTTAGCGGAAACCGGAAGTTCAACCAAAGCAAGAGACCTGGGAGGTGTGGGGATAGAAAGAGCAGGCTTGCCGCTCATCGAATCCCTGCCGGCGACAACTCCCAGAGACGCACGAGGCTTCCCCTCAAGAGAGAAGTACAATCGGGGTTGCAATCCAACATGTTACACCGCATACAAATACTGTCAATTTGACACCTGACATCGCTTGTGTCACAAGCAACTGAAACATCTGGTGGGACCTCATCAGTGCTGCTGTACACAGTATACGGATACAGTCCTCCCCTTGTTTGTTCGTTAGCGCCTAACTCGAAGACCGGGGTCCTGGCCAAAATCTCAAACTCAATGGCAAAACGGCGCATTTTGGGGCAAAAGAAAAGGTACTGGTAAGAAGCTTCTCCTCAAGTACTTCTGGAAACCCTTTTTTCTTGCATTTCGAATGGTTGTTGGACCGTCAAAGGAGAAGTTTCTAAACTTGGGACCAGGACCCCTGTCAAAAGTGTTGCGCTCAAACAAACAAGGGTTGTACTAAACTCAACGCTGTCGACCACCGCCTTAAGCTTCTTTTCTGTTAGGTACCGGTCAATGGTAGACATGTTGCGTCTCTAGACCACCATCCAGATGCCCGACAGAAGGAAAATCTCAGCCACCCTTAGACCGAGGGCGTGCTCGCGGTGCTCTTGCAGCAAACATGTGCCTTACCTCTACTTTCCTTTCGCTTTGGTTATCTCGTCGGCAGAGCTGGACACTGAACCGGCTCAGCTCGGGAGCTCCGAAGTAGTTATCCGCACGCCCGTGAATCGAATCCTTTGGCGTTTGATCCCAAACCAATGAGACCATCGACCGTTGGTGCCAATATCGAGTCCACGAAAAGACAGGGGGTCGAGTGGGCCACTGTGCGCGAGACGCCAAAAGTATGAATATTCTAATTTGATGGACCCCACACTTCTGATGCAGGTCAGCGCGTGGCGTTCTTGGCCAGGGCACCTGCCCGGACGATGGACCAGAAATGGCCGTGCCCGGTGACGCACGAGCTGGGTTGAAAGATTCGCACGTGCTCCCACTTTTCATCAGATGAACCCCTCTGGTTTGGGATGGCCGGCGTGTTCGTTCGGGCAGGACCTGTTTCCCACATTAGTCCCTGCAGGCTCCAAGATCCAATCCCGGCTTCTGGAAGTCTCCAACTTCCATGACCCCACCAACACGCTCTCGCTCTCGCGTTGCAACCCTCACCCCTGCCTGCCAGGAATGTGTTATCAGTACGGAGTACACAGTACGTAATTCGTAAGAGTGGAGGTCTGGAGCGGCTCGCTTTGCCTCGGGGCATTTTCTGCCTGCGTCTCCAACTTCCAACCCCCGAGCAATAACTCGCGAAAACTCAACCACCAAGAAATAACGAAACAACCGTCCCCCATCACGCCTCGCCGCCGATCTCCCCCGCATACCGCACGACACCGCCGCCACCAAGCCATGAGCGCCCGCCCCGAACCCGCCCCGCCCGGCGCCGTCGAGGCGCGCGGGGCCGGCCCCGGGCACGAGTCGTCCGACGATGGCGATATTCTGCTGGCATCCATGGGCTACAAGGCCGAGTTGGTGCGCACGCGATCGACCTGGCACGTCGCCTTCATGTCCTTCGTGCTCGCGTCCATCCCCTACGGCCTGGCCACCACGCTGTACTATCCGCTGCAAGGCGGCGGGCCCGTCGTCGTCGTCTGGGGCTGGCTGCTCGTCAGTCTCATCATCCTCTGCGTCGCCTCCTCGCTGGGCGAGATCACGTCCGTCTACCCGACCGCCGGCGGCGTCTACTACCAGACCTTCATGCTCGCTCCCACCAACTTCCGGAGAGTGGCCGCCTACATCTGCGGCTGGGCCTACGTCGTCGGCAACATCACCATCACCCTGGCCGTGCAGTTTGGCACCACCCTCTTCTTCGTTGCCTGCGTGAATGTCTTCGAAAAGGAGCCCGGCGTGGGTGTCTGGGACGGCGCGACGTACCAGGTGTTCCTGATCTTTCTGGCCATCACTCTGCTGTGCAATGCTATCTCGACCTTTGGCAACCGCTGGCTGCACCTTTTGGATGTAAGCCTGCACTGCCTGCCCTCAACCGTGTCCCCTGCTCCGGTAGATACTGACATGCACACCCACTCCCAGACGTTTGCCATTTTCTGGACCTTTGCCGGTCTCCTCGCCATTCTCATCACCATCCTGGCTGTCGCCAAGGAGGGCAGGCGCAACGCCGATTTTGCCCTCGGCGGCTTCGAGGTCACGTCCGGATGGCCCGCCGGCTGGTCTTTCTGCGTCGGCCTGCTCCACGCTGCCTACGCCACCTCGTCGACCGGCATGGTCATCTCCATGTGCGAGGAGGTCCAGCGCCCGGCCACCCAGGTGCCCAAGGCCATGGTCATCACCATCGTCATCAACACCATTGGCGGCCTGCTGTTCCTGGTGCCCCTCATGTTTGTCCTGCCCGACCTCGCCATGCTCGTCGCCCTCCCCTCGGCGCAGCCCGTGCCCACCATCATCAAGTCTGCCGTGGGCTCCTCGGGCGCTGCGATTGCCCTTCTCATCCCCCTCATGGTGCTGGCCATCCTCTGCGGCGTCGCCTGCACCACGGCCGCCTCGCGCTGCACCTGGGCCTTTGCCCGTGATGGCGCCATCCCCGGCTCCAAGTGGTGGAAGCAGGTGCACCCCACACTGGACCTGCCCCTCAACGCCATGATGCTCTCCATGGCCATCCAGATTGTGCTGGGCGTCATCTACTTTGGCTCCTACACCGCCTTCAATGCCTTCTCGGGTGTCGGTGTCATCTCGCTGACTGTCTCATACGCCGCCCCCATCGCCGTGTCCATGTTCGAGGGGCGCGCCCAGGTCAAGGGAGCCAAATTCTCCCTGGGCAAACTCGGCTGGCTGTGCAACAGCGTTGCCATTGGTTTGTCATCCTTCTTCTGTCGTTTGAACTTCCAGTGCCCTCACTAACCGTTGCCAGCCTGGTCCATCCTCGCCGTCCCCCTCTTCTGCATGCCTGCGTATCTTCCCGTCACCGCCGCCAGCGTCAACTACGCGCCCGTTGTGTTTGTCGGTTTCGTGGTCATCGCCTTTGTGTGGTACGCCGCCTGGGGCCGCAAGAACTACCGCGGCCCGCCGACCGAGAGTCTCGGCGAGGACCCTCTGCCGGGGGAGCCTAACGTCGGTGGCCCCAAGAAAGACTAGCGAAGCGCTGCTTCCTTGTGTCGTGTCTGATTTCCGCGTATTATGTTTCAACGTATGATAGTTCGCGAGGCGTTTGGGCGTCGCATGCCGAAGGGTCCGTTCAACAAACCCGTGTCCGAGCAGATACCCCTTTTTTTTTTTTTCTTTTGATACCACCATCCAAGTCAATAGAATAATGTCATTAGGCTCACTAAAAAAATGCTGTTCCATCCATCCTTTTCAGTGTCAAGTTAGGCCCTATACAACAAGGCCCTTGACCTCAACTACCTTATCACGGAGTTTGACATCCGTCTATATGTCTACTGCTCCACCAACAGAGCACACGCGGCGATGAGCTTGTTCCGCTGGGAATTGGTATACGCCAATGCGGTGCCCTTTTGTATCGGGCCGCTCACAATGTAGCTCAGTTGCAAATAGTAAAGAGCGTAATTAGATGACACCGAGGAGATCGAAGTCAACGACAGACTGGTTGACCGGCGGGACACTGTGAAGGTGTTTCTCGCGCTGAGAGCGGTGCTGGTTCCAACGGGACAAGGCGAAAGGGGGCACAATCACAGCAGGAATAATGGAGATGAAGACATCAAACCCCCATCTCCAGCCCGGACTGTGGATGAAGGCGTCAGGGAGTGGCTCGCCAAGTTCTCGCTAATATATGGGGGGATGTCGCGAGAAGGGCATCAGGTCTTGGTTTTTGAGGCTCGGTGTGTCGCCATGAAGACCATTATGCACTCCGGGTCATCAGAACACAGGCATTAGGGAGGTTTCTACCTACCTAACTATGGGAAACTCTGAGCGGCCGCATTCTCGACGTTCTTGCATGCCGCCATCATGCAGGAACCGACTATGATCACTATCAATAGTCCTTCATGCCTTGTGGTCTACCCCAGAGGTCAAGAATCTTGGCCATGGGCTAAAACCCCGGCCAATTTCTCTCGGTCTGACTTTCCACCCCGCTGGGAGTCAAATGTAACGTTCTTGGAGTGCTCCGACAGACTGGTAGTGTCGCCCTCTGGCGGTGATGGATACTCCATGACGGAGGTCGCCTTCGGACCGTTGGTTACAGTCCCATGGTGCCCGCAAGCCGTGGTTGCAGGCCCGGCAATGGGGGACAAGACAGTTCTGCTCAGGGGATCAACAGATACACGTAGTCAGACCATCTAATACGAAAGGGTTCTGATTCTGCCCCTGGCCCTATGCCGCCAAGCTTCCAGATTTGTGCGAGGAGCCGTGGACAAAATTGCTTTCTCATGTGACGATAGCCGGCGGGCCAGCATTAGGAACAAGCGTAATCGGCGGCCAATCCTCGTTGCCATAGATAGAGCTGCAAATGGGGTAGCTGCGGGACAACCCATAACGCTCATCACGTAACCAAGTTCCCTTGCCTGTATATATATCACGAAAGCGGTGCCCTCGGCAGCAGGGCTAGGTTATTGGGCCACACTTGTCATGTCACCTCGAAACCCTTCCAGGCATAAGCAGCGCATCGTTCAGGTTCGACGCTCAGAGGAAACACATCCACACTCAGGAGTAGCAACTTGGGACTTCTTTGGGGGCAAACCAGGCCCGATTTCCATTTTTGCATAAGGTCTTGAGTGGTCATCCGTTTTTCTATTATTCTCTTGAAGGCCCAAGCATTGAGATGGAGACAACTTTTAGACCTGCTAGCCATAATTCATCTCGCAGGACTTATTTCTTTACAGAAGTTATTGCTGTTCCCCTCAATGTTTTTGGTTGACGGATTACAGAACCCGACCGCATTAACACTTCCGTCCTAATAAGCCAGCTCGATGGCCGTTTGGTCTCTGGGCTCCCTAGGGGGCGGTAGGCTTGGTTTGACTTGGTAAAATTCAAGACCCCGGTTGCACGGAACAGCACCCTTGTATTCAACATGACTTGTAGATTCTCGTCTTCAAACAATACCGGTAGTCCAAGACTTGGGCGAGTAAATTTTAAGAGAGAAGCCTATCGAATACCCGACTTCCCACCGCAGTGTAGTTGGGAACGAAGTGCTCTCCCCATGGCTGCATCCAAGTGTCTGTTGAAACCGTGTCAGCATTCAAGTTTTCTCCACGAAACACTGGCAACGAGAATACAAAACACAACTCACCATAAGTAGACTTAGGCTTAGTCGTGCAGAGCCAGGTAATGGTCTCATTGACACCATGCTGCAGGTCGTCTCTGGGAAACTCCCTTGCCACTGCAGCGTACTCGTCCTCGGTTACACCAAACTTTGGGCCCTCAAAATCCATCACAACCCCTTTCTGCACGACCTGGACATCCACCTCCTTGAATAAGGCGATGCTGTCCTGCGTATGCAACGCAATGGCATCCCAGACCAACTGTACCCGGCGCTCTTCCCATCGCTTGCCGTGACTATGACTCCGAATGAAATCCCGTGCGGCAATCGCGCCATCGACTTCGAACCGACGCTCAGGGCTGACCATCGGCGAGCCATCTGTCTGATCCCAGCCCAAGTCGTGAAGGATCGCGGCCACGGCATGCACCTCGGGGTCAACAGTGGCACGCAGCGTTTCGTTATGCTGGATGATGAGTGTACCAAACAGCCACGAACGCATGATATGCTTGTAGACAAAATCCTGGCCGTGTTGTCTGGCGAATGTCTCGGCAGCCCGCACGATAGGGGTATCGATTACGGAGACTCCGCCTAAAGTACGCCTCGGATATGCTCTCTGTCCGCGATCACTAACGTGGCCTGTGGAAATTGGGCCGGCTTGTGCGAGAGAAGAGAATAATAAAGTGGCAAGAATAAGGCGGAGGCCGAAGGCCAGTCTGATGGTAAACATCTTGGCAGCGCGTCGTCGAACGTTTCGTGTTTGGCGGGTTGATGACTCGTGTATGATCTTCGAAGCACAACACACCGTTGGGAACGTCAAGGCCGCAGTCCTAAATAGGCGTCTAGAACGACCATTAAGTCCCACACACATTAGAGAATCTGCGTTTTCTCCGCATGTCCTCGGAGTTTTCTAGAGGTTTGTCTCCGTCTCCCATCGGAACTTGCTAAAGGTTTGTCTCCGAGTGGCTTCGGATGTTGGAATCCAGGCTACCTGCCGCCGCCGCGGCTGGTCTCCGGGTTCAAGTTCCGGGTTACATTGGGGAACATGGCCAATACTTTCTGCCGTCGGATTCAACAAGTGTCCCGCGGCGTGAAGGAGTGTCTCTCGCCCTCTCCCATCTATCATTATTCTCTACTCTACAAGGTAACAAACAATTGACCCTCGTGAGACTCTCTACTTGCCTAAGCAGCCCGTTGACCATCCTGCTCGTCCGAGATCTTGAAACCGCCAGGGACCATATGTGTAAAGACCCGGTTCGGATCCACCTTGTCCTGCACCTCTCGCAGCTTCAGGACGCTATCGTGGCCGTAGCTGGCGATGGGATTCTGCCAGGAAGCGGCGTAACTGAGATAAACGAAGGGGTCGTAGGCCCCCAACGCTCTGGCATCCTTCTCTATACCGTCAAACAAGTCTTGCGCAGCCTTCTGGACCTTGGCGTCGTCGGTGGCGTCTGTCCACGAAGCAGAGAGAAGTGTGACAACTAGAGCCCTGGATCTGTCCGAGAGCCCTAGAGAATTTGGCCGCTTGGCTCGCTTGTAGATGGCTGGTGGGAGCGGTTCCAAGGAAAGCGACCAATTGATGTCGGCGATATTCTCAACCCGCGCAACGCTCTTGTTCCACTGTTTGTACGCAGCCTCCAGCATTGGAAGCGTCGATTCGTGGGTTATGACACAGGAGAGTTGGCTGTGTATGTATCGAAATCATGATTCAGTCTTCATGACGGTTCATTGCAGGTATGCATGCGGTTCGGGGATTCACATACCGTTTTCCGTTGGGAGAAAAGGAGCCCTGCTCAAGCGAGATATTGGTCATGGAATCGAGCCGCATGGTGTTTAGCAATGAAGGGATCTTTATCAGCCCGGCAAAGACAGGCGGGTTCTCGACGGCCTTGGTGTACACGACGCTGTTGACCACTGCCGATCCCTGTCCACCGGCAAAGCCGAAGCTCGTAATGAGGGATGCATACTTGTCGTAGTTGTCGACTGAGTTGACGCTGGTGAAGGCTTTGAGTTGGTCGTCAATGGTGCTGGTCGCGTGGTAAACCGAACCACCCCATATCAGGCCCTGCTCAAAGGTTTCGAGCTGGACCCTGGTGACAACTCCAAAATTGCCGGAACCACCGCAGAGCGCGGCGAACAGATCGCTGTTCTCTCTGGCACTTGCCTTGACGATGGAGCCGTCGGCGAGCACAACTTCGAATTCCCGAACAGTGTCGCAGGTCCAGCCGTAGCGGGGGGAGAAGTACGATATCCCGCCTCCAGTGGTCAGACCCCCGACCCCAACCTGGGCTGCCCGGCCGCCAGCCACACTCAGGCCTAACGAGTCGAGTTTGGCATAGACCTCTCCCCATCTGGCACCACTGCCGACAGCAACCGTAGCCCGGTCACTGCTAACATCGATGTCGTTGGCTGATTGCAGGTCAATGGTAACGCCACCGTTGATGTTGGCAGCTCCAGCCATGGCCATGTGCCCGCCAGACCGTACAGCAAACCGGCAGCCTGCCTTTTCCTTGGAACTCCCCAGCAGGGCAGCTGTGGAAGTCAAGGCTCGAACGACCGTCGACACATCTGCGGCCGAGGTTGGCGAGACGATGCACTGAGGAAGAACTTGGGTCTCCTGCTGGGAAAAGTACGACGACAGGGACGAGTTGTACTCGGTGCTACCGGGAAAGGAGACCTTGCTCCCGAGGAGCGAGAGCAGGGCGAGGCACTAGGAGAAAGTCAGAGTTTGTTTTCCAGACCGTCCCAGTCCAGCTTTCTTACGCAAGTGCCGCGCCGGCTGCATGTCTGTGGCCCAGTCATAGTGTTTGCAAGTTTGCCGATATTAATGACCAGACGTAAAACAAGAAATGATATGGAGTGAGCTGGATCGCATGGATGCCCTCAGCAGCTCAAGCCATGGGGAAGGAGCACAGCTCCCGACCGATCCGGCCCCCGCGTTCTTCAAGTAGGCTGGTTGTTGGCTGGGTTCCATGTTATCCTTGTAAAGGGATAACCAATCGCTTTTCGATTCACAAACGTAAGCCCTTCCCATTGGCGGAGAACACCATGATTCACAATGGCTCATCGCGTCCAACCACTTCCAAGGTTTTGTTTTTTTGATGCTGCAGCTACAATGTTATTACAGTAAGGTATCTAGCTCCGAGTACTAGTATGTTGGGCCTTGATATCTGGGCAGCAGGTACTCCATGGGGACCCAGGAGTAACATATCCAAAGGGTAGCCACTGCATAATAGGGAGGCACTTGACTGAAGCCCGTCTGCTGGTGAATCAAACCCCCGCCAATCTCCTACCACAGAATAAACGGCGCCCTCAGCCGCCCAGCCGCGTTCGTAGCAATGCTGCTCGAGCTCGTGGGCGAGGCCGTGGTCACGGTGCCGTTGGGCGCAAACGTCGTCGTGGTCGACTCTGTCGTGGGGCTTGGGCCGTCAGTGACGCAGCCAGCCGCCGTGACGATGGCGTAGCTGGTCGAGCACCAGAGCCCGTCGCATCCCGAGGCGCAGGGGAAGTCGAGATGGACCGTCGGGACGGGGGTCGGGCATCCGCAGGACTGGGTAATGGTGGACACTGCCAGACAGGCAGGGATAACGCAGGTCGTGCAGAGCTCCCGCGTCGCCGTCACGGCCGCACAGGCGGGCGCTGTCGGGAGGCTGGGGATTGGGGTTGTGGTTGTGGTGTCCGTTTCGTCGTCCGGGAAGCTAGACTGGGCGAGGATAAGGGGCGCCCTGGGACCATGTAAGCGTTGTGAGACACATGGGCGCCGAAGGGCAACGATCAGGAGCAAGGGGAAGACTTACAGCAAGGCCACGGCCGTGGTGAGTGCCTTCATTCTGTGCTTTGTTCGGTGGATATTGCTGGACACCGAGCTGCACGAAAAAGGCTGTGAAACTTGGCTCCTCGACGGCCTTGACGTCCACTTATGCATTCCCCAGATCTTGGCGCGGCTTACCCTCTGACGGCCAAAGTTTCGTCCGCTCCCGTTTGCAAGGACATTCTCGGTCTCGGCAGAGCAGCTTCCTATGAACCTCATTCGCTTGGCCAAGGCTTGAACCTCGTATTCCGCGTGCTCATCTTGACGAGGGGCGTCATAGCAAGCCACGGCGCCCGGGAAGCATGGTAATGTGACGCTTGTGCGGCATTCGTCCTCTTGGATGACCACTGTGGAAAGGGTCGCCACTTTGTTCCGTGGCCGTTCGAGATACGAGACCCGAAGCCCGAGTGTCGGTCTTGGTTGATCCGTCAGAGACAAACGGCCCCGAATGTGGCACTCGGCGGAACTCCAACACCTCGATATATCAGGACTTGGTTGATTTCTTGCTTTCTTCAGGGTTCACTTCATTACACTAGGTCGCGGAGAGATGACACACGAGGCGCCACAAGTTGACATGGCCCTAGCACTCGCATAAGATGCAACGCCAATACATAGTTTGGGGTACTGAAGTTACAGAAAGTCCGGCGGTAATTTCTGCTCCAGCGACTGAGGATACGTCCACATAACGAGGGCGGTTGTCAAGTAGTGGAATGGGCGTTTCCATGTTGGAATGCCTGACCGTTGTCTCTGAGTTGTATCGAACCGGAAGAGGAGGACGGCGTTTCCCACGACATTGATAAGCCGGAAGAAACTGCGACATGTTGTCAGCACCTTGGAATGACTCGCCGAGCAAGGACATTAGGTAAGTAGATATGCCTACATGTTCAGGGCAAACATTGCCAGGGTGGCTTGCGTGGTCTTCGGGACAGGCACGCCCGGTGCATTCGCAATCTCAGTGGCAATGTAGTAGACGGGCGGGATCCAAAGCCCGAGAATGGCCAGCTCCAGAACGAGGGTCCAGTGGTACGTCCTCCACATGTTGCCGCGGCATATGATGAAGCCCAGGCAAATCCACAGGAGGATAAAGTTGGTCTTGGGGCAAAGTCAGTACGGCTGGCCCTCGGCCCAAAAAGACGGCGCCTGGTTCCGGACACGCAACTCACCACGGTAGGGGCAAACACCAACAGCGAGTGCCGGTAATACCTCCAAGAGAGCGCGGCAGCAACGATTCCCAGGCCGAGCTGGAGCCAGCCAAGGACGAAGAAGACAAAGAGGACATCGTTGTACCGCTTGTAGCAGAATCGGTGCATCTGCTCGCATCCAAAGGCGCCCCCTTCAACGATGGGATAGCCGCACCAGCGGCACACCCAGACCGTGTCGAAGTTGGCCAGGTTGATCTTCTTGCCCACGCGGATGCGGGGGTCGCGGGCCTCGAGGGCGCAGTCGAGGCAGCGGCTGGCCAGCGGGTATCCCGGGTCCGCCAGGGTCGGCTGCAGCAGACGAGACCGGAAGGGGTCGTATAGCAGACACGTCTTGCAGTGGCCGAGGAGCTGCATGCGGAGCTGTGCCGGGCCGAAGAGGATGCGGATCTGCTGGGGGCTGGCGAGGGCGTGGAACTGCTTGCACGTCTTGCGCAGGCGCACAATGTCGGCGAAGTCCAGACGCTGCAGAATCATGAGCAAGATCTCGGGCGGCAGGGTGAGGAGATGGCGGAGGCATGGCTCCGGGGCCGGCGGGGGCTCGGGGGGGTTGCCGTCCTCTGGTTTCACGACCACGTCGGCCCCGGGCTGCGGTGCGGCGGCTGCGGTGGCATCATGGTCCCTCCTGGTCAGGGACGAGATCGAGTTTCGCACCGTCTCGGAAAAGCCGCCGGGGGAGAGGCCGATGAGGCCGTGGATGAAGTTGCCGCCTTGGGCCGTTGGCTCTGGCGGTGTCGGGTCCGGCGGCGAGGGCCGGGACGCGGGAGTAGTGACGGGGTTGGCCGGCGGCAGGGGCTCCACTGTGACGGGGATAGGCGCCATGGCCGGCGACTGGCACGGAGCAAGCAAGGTACCACCACCCTCGGGAGGTATGGCGACTGTGTGGAAAAATGTCGAGATTCGTTGGCTCCAGAAAAACGCAGATGGACGCCTTTTGCGACCGTCAAGGGCCGAGCACGGCAACGAATGTGGGTTTTCTGAGCCTTTCCTCCAAGGCAGAATTCCAGCGCCCGAGGGTTGTGCGAGCACGGGACCGCATCGCAGCCTGGCGCGCTGCGGCTGACGGCCTCGCCACTGCGTGAGATTCGGGTGGGGCAGGCGAGTCCTGGACCGCTCAGGCTGCTTCCAGGCTCACCCAAGGAACGCCACCCAACCTGGAGCGACCGGGAAATAGTTAATCACGGACAGCCCCAATGGCAAAGGGGTCTATCTTCTAACTAACCAGTTGTTGGGTGGAGGTGTCTATTCATTTGATTCGTTTGATGCTGTTTTGTGTCTGGTGAGATCATTGAGATGACGTGAGGTTGAAACACCCCCAACCACCTCATTCACTGTCTTCGCGCCGAGCGAGCTGCAGGAAGCCCCAGGCGGTCCCTCCCCGAGCCCCGACCCCTGCCTGCAGGCACGTGGTCACGCCGGACCTGAGCCTAGGTAGCCAGAACCACCACCCGAACAGCTCGAGGGAAACATGCAGCAGGGCGGCCGCCTGGAAAAACTGGAGGGATGGGGTGTTGTGGTGCTGGAGCTTGACGTCCTGTTGCATCTCTTCGTTTCTTACACTGGAACTATCCCTACAAGAATACAGATTATCTAGTACCCGGGCCCCGCCATCACAGCCATCCGTCGTGCCGGCCAACAACCTCATATCCATCGTCGTCCGGGGCCGGCATACCGAAAAAGGTGCTAGTGGTAATCGACGGAACCATGCCTGCGTCAGTTGGTGAAAACGCCTGCGCCTGCACCCCGTGCACTCCCGGCGGGAGGGGCCGCAAACAGAGATCAGGCATCGACTGCCCAAAGTTCAGGTTGGTGTAGGCATTTTGTGGCCCGAACGAAGCAACAGGCGAAAAGTCTGCTGCTCGCTGATCCGGGAAAGTAGTGTTGAGCGCCAATCCCGAGTCGGCCGGTAGCAGCCGGGGGCGTTGTCCCAGCTGGCCGCCCAGCGTGCCGGTCGTCGTGTTCTGATCTTGGCTACCGAACCCCACATGAATCTGCGTCGGCGGCGGAACCGTAACGTATTGGCCTCCTCCCTGGCTGGCGTTTGCATTGCCGCTGGGCATGAAACTCATCATCACCCCCCCGACAACATTGACCCCAATGTCCGAGTGGCTACTAGTAGGCCGTGAATACGGCATTTGTGGCTGTGGCTCCGCCATCAGTGCCTTCTCAAGGTTCCCCAGCATGCTGGCGCTGTTGGGGGTGGCGACCGGTGATGAAATGCTGCTGTCGGAACGCCCTGAGCCCTGCCGCCCAGGTGCGAGACGCACCGAACTCCGCCGCCCTGTCATCTGCCGCGTCGTTTGAAGGCGCAATTGTCTGCGGCTGCTCGCCGTGCCACCATTCTTCAGCCGGCAAGCTTCAAAGACCGAGTCGATGTGGGTATTGAAGACGCCCAACAAACTCTCGGCGTTGCTGGCCGGCCCCGAAACCCCCTGGATCCGCTGCCGCAGCTGACGCGTCCAGTAGTCGGTGTTGAACTCGGCGTAGACCTCGTCCAGTTCAGTCGGAGGCACAAAATCTGAACCACGTGTCGTTAGCTCTCGAACTTGGACAACCTTCTTAGGGTTCGGGTTCACATACCGGACTTGGGGATCTCAGCGTCCCCGGGAAACAAACGATTCCACAGGCTCTGCCAGCCATCGATCTTGCTGTCCGCCTTGCGTCCGTTGAGGGCCTCTTCGATCCCCGACGTGATGCCGTCTTCCGGGTCCGCACTGGACGGCACCTTTTGGGGGTCGCAGATCTGGTCCCTGCCGACAGAGATATGTTCATCCAAGGCCTTCTGTGTCCCCATAGCCCGCCTGCACCGCTGGCACGTGAAGGGCAAAACTGCTGTCTGCTTGTGGAAGTTCTTGACGTGGCGTCTGTCCTTGGTTAGATGGTGGCCCAAGGGGTTGAGGGGTTGAGGGTCCGGTGAGCGGCACCACTTACTTGAGCTGAGGGATATCCGGGAATGACTGGACGGCACAACTCTGGAAATCCCGGACATTGAACCGCACCGGGTTCCTTTTGCGGAACGGGCAGCTGAAATGCATATCAGGTGGCTGTTGATGGGTTGGCAAGACCTTTTGGCGTTTCCCGCCACCAGGGCTGCCGTCGCCGCCGGCACCGTCATGCCCGCCGTTGGACCGTTTCCGGCTGCCACCCCCATTTCCCTGGCCTCCACCATTCCCACCACCGGCACCGACACTGTCCGCAACACCCCCGGCGGGCCAGATTGGAACGGCGCTGGAGCCCTTCCTACCCCATGTTGACTCGCTGATCACAATGCCGCTGTTGCTGAGGCCGCTGTTGAGAACGATGCGGGAGAGCTCATCCAGGCAGTAGCTGACAGACTCGTAGGCCGCCGAGACGGACCCTGCGAGGGCGACATCATGAAGCTGGATGCCGAACGCCTGCTGGAGGACGAGGTCGCAGACCTCGTGGATTATGCCGTCGTCTGGCTTGGGGGTCGACCGCCCTCCACCCTCCTCGCTGCATCTTGAGCTGGGCCGCTCATTAGGGGTAACTGCGCCTGTTGATGCTTCAGCCGCCTCAAGCGTGTCCTCGCGGGGTGTGGCTTCTCCAGAACTCGGCGCGTCCTCCTCTACCTCGGTATCCGTTCCGTCGTCCCGTACCGCATCCCCCTCTGCCACGTCCTCGTATGCCTGCAGGTTTGCCGAGCGGGACATACCAACAGTGTCCTGGCCAGCGTCGTCGTTGTCCTGGTCGCCGTCACGGTCACGGTCAAGGTCGCCCGTACGATTCGTATCATTGTATTCTCTCCGAGTCCAGGGCTCGGTGTTCCCAGGCTCCACGGCGCCTAAACGTCGTGGTTCCCCGCGAGATAACGGTCCAGGCACCCCATCGGGGACTGTGTACTGGTTGAGGCTCGACTTCCGCGAGGCCATCTGTTCCAGCCGACGGTGTCGAGGGGCTAACGCATCGGGTAATGAGCTGCTGTAAGGGGGCGCCCGGAGTTTCTCTGCATCGGAGGAAATGGAGGGGACACGAATTGGCAGGCGCTTTTGGGAAGGTATGGGGCGATAGAAGAAGCCGGGGCGCCGTGGTGAGGACGCGTGAGTTTCAGCTTCGGACTCGGGGGCTTCGTCAGCAAAGACGGAGTCGGGGCTGTTGAGGTCAGTCGAGTCGGTGGCTGTGGACCCGGCGATGGACCAGCCCGTGTCGGTTCGCTGCGGACCGAATTGAGAGATGCAACTCTCATCGGTATCTCGTCTCTCAAGCCGAACATCTTCGATCATGTCCTTGTCTCTCTGAATAAGACGCTCGGGCCCGTGGAGTGCCGCCTGCGTGAGGCCCTGCGGACGCGCCTCCATTGCAGAGCCTACGGCGCGCCCATTCTGCTCCTGCGCTGCGGAGGCCGTGCAAGCGCCAGGCGAAGCCGGAGTTGTTCCAGAGGGGCGCTCCATTGACACAGTTGTCGACGGTTGTCGGCAGCGCAACGCGAGCTTTTGTGTGGTTGGTTCTTGGTCGGCAGAGTGCCCGGATAACTACACAGTAGTCAAACAGAGCCGCCAGCAACGTGGTCGGAGGCTCTGAGCTCGCCGGATCTGCGATCCGCCGGTCAGAGGCGGGGCTGGGGCTGTTCATGTCATGAGCCGAGTGTGATATACTGACACAGCAAAGACAGTGCGCGAACCGGCCGTGACGCGGGTTGCCAAAGCCCTCCGCCCTCCCTGGCCCGAGGCTGGAGCAAGGGCGGTTGGCACTGGGCAGGCTGCCGCCCACCGTCTCAGCGGGGACGCCCTTTTGTGCAGCTCCAGAGCGACGCGTCAGGCTATTGGCTGTGGTGGTTGCAACTGGGCCGCAAGGCGGCGGCGGTGCTCGGCCTTGCAGCTGGTGTTGGTTCCAGCGCCATGGAGATCAGGGGGCACCATTGGCTCGAACGAAACTCGGAACACCAACTTCATGCATTCGACCTTGTGTCGCTAGCCGCGCTGTTGGTTCGCAATGGCCAATTCCGTCTGCCAGAAACCTTGTCTGTGATCAGTGCCCCTCACCACCAGGGTGGAACTGAGGTGAGGAACGGCTCGAGGCGGGAAGTGCGGGGCTGGCCGTGGAGGCGCGAAGCATCGCGCGTCAACCATTCAGCCTCTTGTGCCACCGTGCAGGAGAAGTCTTGCGGGTTCTGTTGTCCCGTCTCAGCTGTCTGCCGTTTTTCGTCGGTCCAGGCAACCACGCTAGCAGGCGGGGCCACCTGGCGATCGGTGGTCTCGCGGCCAATCCATATTTTGTAGCGCAGGTGGCCTGCTGCTAAGCCACAATCCGAACAAGCAGCCGGGCTTGTGTGGGGCGCATTGGAGTGAGGTGGGGCGTGACGAACAGCATCGCGAGGCTCCAAATCGACGGCAGCCCACTGGGCAAGAGCAACTTCAAAGGCATCTATCTCTCCATCCCAAGTCCAAACCTCCCTTACCGAAAACACCCCGGACGAGCGGCCAAGATTGCATCCTGCTCTTTCTCTGTCACTTTCTGTTTTCGTTTCCCTCCTTGAGTGCTCTGGTGGCTCTTCACCGGCCTCGCAATGCAGCCGCCCGCCCTTGTGCGATGGCGCTCACCAACTTGAAGCCGGCCATGACTGTTCTCCCAGGGACCAGAAACGCTACCAGAGACGGCAGGCATGACCCGTCGCCCATTTCGCAATGCGGGTTTGGCGGAGCCTCCTGTTCTCTCACACCGTGCAGCAGCCTGTGAGGCACAAGGCGGCAGAAGCAGCAGCTTCGTGTGGCCTGGTGAGCCTTCTCCCCTCAAACTGCGCTCCTGGTTCCTGCCGCCCACCGTACAAATCTGCGGTGGGGCGCCAAGCAGACCGAGCTTGCTCCGCAGCAGAGGTACCGACCTGAGCTCTGGGCTCTGCCGCGCAACAGCGGCCTCGAGCAAGGAACATCAGCAAGAGAGGTCGGCCTTCTGAATTTTTGCCTCGTCAACACCAAACAACCGCGACACGAACCCATCCCCAAACCATCCATCCCCAACTCCACCACATCAACACGGAACCCCCGACGTCGCGTCACCAGCATCGAATTCGCGCATCGCGCAAAGATATATTACAAAGACAGAGTTTCCGACCTTTTTACAACAGTCACCCCGCGCATCCACGTGCATCGCCAACAATGGCCGGCGGAAAGGGCAAATCCTCGGGCGGCAAGAGCTCCGGCGGTAAGACGTCTGGGGTTGACGGCCCCAAGAAGCAGCAGAGCCATTCGGCGCGCGCCGGTCTACAGGTATGTTCCGTCATTGTCGAGTATTTCGTCCTGCACGCGCTCGGTGTTGCTTGGGGCACCAGCGCGTCAGGGCGCCGCTTTCTGTGTACCCGGTACCCCCTGCCACCACGCGTCTCCCCTCCATTGCCCAGCAAGAATCCGGTGTTTTCTCACCGCGGCTCATCGCACCTCGCGCGCCGTCAGCATCCATCTTCTACACGCTACATATGGCCAGTGCCTACGAGCACTACGCGCCGCTTGCGACGGTCGCCCGGTCGCGAGCAGCCCAGCACCCGCCCTCTGGCGCGGACACGTCGCCACCTTGCTTTGTCTATTGAATCGTTGCTAATATTCTGCATTCCAGTTCCCTTGCGGCCGTGTCAAGCGTTTCCTCAAGCAAAACACGCAGAACAAGATGCGCGTAGGCGCCAAGGCAGCTGTGTATGTTACCGCCGTATTGGAGTATCTCACCGCTGAGGTGCTTGAACTTGCCGGGGTAAGTCTTGTTTTCGCGCCCCCGCATCGCCAGCGGATTTGCCCATGGCGTTGCGATTCCCTCGCCTTTTTGTCCCAGCCTTGGCTAACCCCGTGCCCTGCTACAGAACGCGGCGAAGGACCTCAAGGTCAAGCGCATCACCCCCCGCCACCTCCAGCTTGCCATCCGTGGCGACGAAGAGCTGGATACCCTGATCCGCGCCACCATTGCTTTCGGAGGTGTCCTTCCGCACATCAACCGCGCCCTTCTCCTCAAGGTCGAGCAGAAGAAGAAGGCCAAGGCTGCCGAGGCATAAGGGACCGACATGGTTAGCGCGAGGTTTTTGTGGAGTATTCGATATTTGGGATGCGGAAGACTGGGGAAACATCTCTGGAACGACATGTTCGGCGGGACGGCTTGGTACTCGTTTTTCTGTTTACAGCCCCGGGCCCTACTACCACTCGGCCTTAATTTTCTTTCATGTTGGAGCCCGTGTTTGAATAGGACCACCAGGGAATGGCCGTACGCGTTTAGGCGCATGTACGACGCGCGCGGCGCAACATCACAGCCGATGAGGAGGTTTGGGCCGGGGCAAAGTCTGGCGTTGGTCTGGGATGGAATTTGTGCGAGAGAGCAAGAGAGCCGGCGGTTTAGCCGTAGGCTTTTCCCTGTCCACTGCGAAGGTTTTGACATCTGTAACATCACAGTCTTGTCCTTTCCTACGGTTGGTGGAGTCAGTAAAGGTTACTGGTTTGATGCTTCAGTCAGAGGCAAGCATGGATGGTCCTTCGTGGACGCGAACCTCGCTCCCAGGGGAGCACCAGAGCAATACACCCACTTACGGGGGGTAAGACAGGACGGGGGCCAAAGAAGATCAACAAATAGGATGCAATTACTCTCTTCGTTCAGTTGCATTTCGGGCTGTTTTCCGTGCAGTACCTTATTATTCTCGAATCCAGGGTCATCTTGTTAGGTTTGTATCCAACGTGAAAAAGACGCCGCGGGCACCAGGGGAAGAACACCCCTATCGGTGCCAGTAGGTAAGGTACCGTTGCGACCCCTTTTGTATGCCCTGTTTGATTGCTTGACGCAGTCTTTTTGGACCTGCTGCCCCTTTTAGACGGTTTAATGTGCAGGCGCCAGGTCTCTCCCTTGCTTTCTTCCACTTCTTCCTCTCTTCTCCTTTTCTCTCTTCTCCTTAAGCCTGCTACTTCTCCTCAACCTGTGAGCAGCCTCAGGCTCGGATTCCTCCGCCTTCCTTCTCCCTCTTCTTTTACTCCGCCTTCTTCTCCCTTTTGCTCTTCCCCCCCTTCGCTTTTCGGGTCTCTTTGTCCTGCTCGTTCTCGTGTTGTTGCTGTAGCTCGTCGTGTAACTTACTACTGGGATAAGTCTCTCTGCCACTAGAAAGACGAGCCCTGTGGAGTCTGTGGATGCACTCGGAAGGGAAGTCACAGTGCAGCCAGCAGTTATACTGCCCAGAGACATACATCCTCTCCTTGCGGCGGCTCACTTCATCGGCCGTGGCAGCGGATAGCGGCTTCCACACGGGACTTTGGATGTCGCGACCGTTTCTCCCACGGCTCTCCGTAGTCAGCTCCCAGGTCGCGAGCGTGTCATAGTTCTCGGTCCCTGAATCACAACTTCGCTTTGTCTTTCGGGAACTCTCTGTACCTCGACAGCTTGAGTCTACCGTGGCGGCGCGGTTCGACGTCGTTTTACCGGCGCGGGTGGCGGCGACAGAGCGGCGGTATGCGCCCCAGGCTGCCCAGCCGTAATAGTCAAATCCAGCGGTACAGTGCTTCTTCTTCTTCCTGTGTCGTCGACTCTTTGGGCCGATGTTTTCTTGGGGCAGTGGTGTGCAGAAATGGTGGCTGCAGTAGAGGCATCGCCGGGTTACAGCCAGGGGATACTCGGATCCGCACTCGTGGCATCTCCGGATCCATGGGTATGGGGTCTGGGGCGCCGGCGGCAACGGAGACAAAACTGGTGAAATCTGAGAACCCACGAAGGCACCTTGCCTAGTTGTCGGTTGCGTTAGGCGTTGGGCCGAGGGTCCTAAGCGTGTGTTGCGGTTTTCTGCAGCGTTACATGTAGCCACAGCGGTTGCTGCTGCGAGCATGGCCGACCGGCTGCTTGTGTCGCCCCGAGGGACGACTTGCGGTGGAGGTCTTTCTGACATTGATTTGCTGTACGAGCGTTGTGAGCATCCAATGACTCAAAGCCAGTGAGTCGAAGTAAGATAGGCAGGTAAGAACAATAACAGTAACGAAAAGACGGTGTACTCGACTTAGGCCTTCTGATGCCAAACCCGGCGGGAGCCTAGTTTTATGATCCCACCCTTTGCTGGTGGATAAAGCAATGGTAGTCATAACCTCTTTGTCCCACAACATTGCTCTTGTCTTCATTTCCGATTACAGTATTGTCCACCTTTGTCCTTGAAGCCACATACGTTATCAAAAATGCTAACAAAGCATGCCTTTCGAGCCAACAATAGAAAGAGGTTCCTTTGTATCCAGTCGTCAAAGGCATCATATCCGTCATAGACGAGCTTCCGTAGACGGATCGACTGTTGAACCCGAGCAAGCCAACCTACCCCTGAGCAGCATGTGGTGCAAAGACGACTAGAACTCGCCAGGCCGTGACCCTCCGCCTTCCACTCTCGTGATGTTGAACTCGAGTATCACAGAACAATATGTCTCGCGCCTCTTGTAGCACCAAAAGGCCCAGCTCAACGAGGCGCAGTTGTATCAAGTGATTGAGTTACAAAAGCCAAGGCGGGGACGTCCGAGACAGAGGCCTTGAAAAACAGAGGCGAATTCTAGGTTACTAGAAGTAAGAGGTTGTGAGGAGCCATCCCAAAGCTCGACTAGTAACTGAGGCGTCCGCCGTGATAAATAAAGGTACCCAGATATCTATATCTATGATTAGGCAGTCCTCAGTGCAAGTAAGCAACGACACCAAAAACTCCCCTAAAAGATAATGGCAGTGCCTTCTCCAATGCTGTCATTACTGCTCCAATTTGAAGGCCCAGACCATCACTGATCAGGGCACGTTAATAATGATCGACTTCGAAACCGATTGCGCCGGCAACTGTGCTTCAGCTCAATACCGACATCTACAATTATATAAACCGCCCTAATGGGACCGACATCAAGAATTTAAGGCTACACACAAAGCGCATGTTGTGTCATCCTTCCAGGTTGTTGGACCTTCGTTAGGTGGCGCGATGCCGCAGTTCAATACGTTGCTCAAGCAGGAAAAAAAACATCGGAAAGAAAAGGTTGAGATAGGGAAGAGAGAGAGAGACGTAATTCCACGGTCCAGCTGTTCCATGTGTAATACGCCAATACACTGCCGGTGCTTCGGTTTCCATACCGGTGAGAACGAGAGAATCACCACCGTGACCTCAAAAACCGAATGTGAAATGCTTCCAAATTGCTGCACACTGCAGGCGGCTTGGCCTGCCCGCTTCCTGTCGTCTGAATTATTGTAGTTAGCGCTGGTGGGGCCACTGACAGCGGCTGGGCTGCGGGTGTCTCCTCCCGCAAGTGCATCGCCGAGCCACTCTCAGGGCCCAAGCAAACGGAATTACAGTACGCAGCCAAAACAACAACAGAAACGTCAAGGTCCAGGTACGCTTCCCGTCGTGCATTGCAGCGTCATTGCCTGGCGGCAGGCGTTTGTTGACAGAGCGGTTGCCGCCGCAACTGGATTCTTATTTTCTCTTGCAAACTCGACTGTTGCAGCCAAGGGCAGCAGCAAGAAGCCCCCTGTTCGCGTTCCCGGTCTGGGCAAGGACTCAACAGCGGGTGGATCTCGCGCAAAAAAAGAGGTCGCATCAGACCGCCTCCTTCCCGCTTCAGGTTTTTGACGGGCAAGCGCACCTGCCAGTTCACTTTCTCGGCGCCCGCATCGCCTCCTCTCCCAAACCAAATCTCCAATCCCTCCAATCTCTGAACCCCGGGCGCCTGCGCACCATCTTCACGACATCCATGAAGCTGCGGACGACGTGATGACCTAGAGGCATTTGATACGCACCCGCTCAGCGTCTTTTTTCTTCGTCTCCGCCTCCTGGAGACGCCCCAGTTGCTGCATTGTGGAGAGTTTTTGTTGTTCGTCCCTTTTTTTTCGACGACGTCTGCATCATCGAAAAACCACGCCCCTCTCCTCTCCACTCGAAGAATCTGCACTTCGACTTTCCGCGGCGAGAGGCGGCAGCCGACACTAGACTTCGGATCTAGACACCCACGCTTTGGTCCGAACTTGCAGCCGGCCTCCGTCTGACAGAGGCTGCGAACCCACCTGCCCGCCCCCCTTCGGCAGAGACGAATCGCGTGTCCCGTGGTTTGCGGAACCTCGATGCCAGCTACCGCGAAGCTCAGTTAGCCTCAAAGATGAACCAACAGCCCGATCTCTACTTCCCCGCATATGCGATGGGCACCGCAAACCGGTCCCCCCGTTCCTCGAGGCCGGGCTACAACACCACCACCGGTCATCCCGGCCTCAATCGTCTCGACCAGCGGCAAATGGACCCCGCCGGCCAAGCGCCCACCGCCCTCTTTGCGACTGACGACCGCTTCGGCTCGTACGACAGCAACGCCTTCAGGCACAACAGAATGCAGCCCTCGCCAGGCTTCGCCGCAGACAACAACTTCATTGGGAATGCCCAGGCGTGGGCTTACAACTCTGGCGCCAGCACCGTGACCGGGGCGATGGGTGAGGGAAGGCTCCGTTCAGGGGCTCGTCGAGCAATTCCCCAGGTTCGTTTCCCGCGTCTTGCGCCCGACTGCCCCTTGGCCCTGCAGATGAGCCGCTCTGCTGACGACGCCTTTGCACGCAGGAGTGGACTATGCCCGAGCAGCCCGGTCTTGGAAGCCAGCCGCTCCCCCCCGTCCCTTCGGGCCAGTACCCGGCCGTCGGTAGCTTCAACCCGGCCATGAATCTCATGAACGGCGACGGCGCATTCCCAAGCGACCGGCACGGCTACCCGGCCAACATGTACGATCCCCGCCATGAGCCCAAGGCGTTGGGCAACGACCTGATCCCGACCGCCATCGTCATCAAGAACATCCCGTTCAACGTGAGAAAGGAGATGCTTACGTCCATCATGTCGGAGCTGGGGCTGCCCCAACCGTATGCGTTCAACTACCATTTCGACAACGGCATCTTCCGCGGCCTCGCCTTCGCCAATTTCCAAAACCCCGTCGACACGCAGACCGTCATCGAGCAGTTGAACGGCTACGAGGTGCAGGGCAGGAAGCTGAGGGTCGAATACAAGAAGATGCTGCCCGAGCATGAAAGAGAGAGAATTGAGCGGGAGAAGCGGGAGAAGCGCGGCCAGCTCGAGGAGCAGCACCAGCCCATCACTCTGCATTCGCAGTCTTCGATGCATTCGCTGAACGCTGCACACACCTCACGCTCCCGAAACTCGCCGCTGCGTAAGTCGCCCGGCGACGCTCCGGCGAGGGGAGCGGCTGCTACTCAGCATGCGGGCCCAGGGGATGTGGACCTCAACAACCCTGACACGCTGAGCTTCTACACCGAGTTGATGCTCTTCAAGAGTGATCCGAGCCGCGAGATCATTGTCTTCCCCAGTACCATCACACCCCAGCAACGGCGTACTGTCCACGTCCTGGCGCACAACATGGGTCTTGAACACCGGTCCGTGGGCGAGGGACAGCACAGGCAGATACATGTCATCAAGGACACCGGCGCCGCGCCGGCCATTCACATGCCTCCAGGCGTTTCCGCCGACGCCCACCGCCGCGGTCTGAGCCGCGCCGCCACGATTGACTTTGCCGAGACGCGTAACGCACCCGGCCAGTACAATACACTCGGCAGACAAGGCCGCCACGGTCCGACTCTTGAACTGCCCGACAGCCCCGACGGGGGTCTGAATGCGCTGCGCGGTGTCAAGTCGTTTGCCGATCTTCGGTCCTACACCCCGAGCCCGTCCCTTTCCACCGCCTCTGGATATCCGCAAGGGAGCAGTGTCCACGCGCCCAACGTGGCCCAGTATGGCGAGTACAGCGCCAGCCTCGGCCAGCCCAGCGCCCTGACAACACCAACAACGCCGGGCACCGCGTCGAATAACAACGACCCGTCCATGCTGATCACCGAGCTCGGGTCGCTAAACCTCAACGAGCCCTTCAATGGTAGCCGGCTTCGGCCTCGCGAGACCCCCGGCGCAATCGGAAGCCAACGCCCCGGCTTGAACGGAACCAGCACTCGCAGCGTGCCTGAGCGCCAGCCTCACGGGCCCGGCGGTGATTGGGGCGAGAAGATCGGCTTTGGGGGACGAGGCAGGACCAATGGCCACATCCAGCGGGGCAGTGGTATGTGATCAGACTTGCCCCTGTTCAAGGAAAGAGCCCACAAACTGACGTGCATTTTAGACTCGTCTGACAATGGTGTGCGTACAACATCCTCCTCGGCGTCGAGATTCCAGTAGTGTGGATGTCGGCCGTATCCCACGCTGCAGCAACACGTTTTGGTGAAGAGAGCCAAGATGGCGATGCTCGACGCCATACTCGCTCTTGTCCACCGCCGTTTATTTGCGATCTCATGATGATTATATGACTCCCCGCGGCCAAAAGCACATGCAGGGGGCGCACCGGCGTGAGCTCGTGATGCCGGCGGATGGCAGCTGCTCAGGCCGATCTCGGCTGCCCCTGCACAGGGGCCCCAAACCCAAAAGGCATTGTAATACTTTTCTTTCTTGTTGTTTTCGGAAGCAATCGGCACTTTTCCTCCCTGCCCCGGCCCGTTTTCCTCTTAGGTCACGAGGCGTTGTCCCATGGGTTCAGAGATCGATCAAGGGCACATCGCTGTGCTCTCAGCGCACCTTGACCGCTGTTCACCTGGTTCTGTTGGCCGTTTCCCCCGAGCCTTATTATCCCTGACGACCACGACGACCACGACGGGATGCCAACAAAGACACGGATGGAAGATGAAGAAATTGGGTATACACAGACTTTCTACACCTCTCATGGGCAACCATCTACTCCGACAGCCTAGTCGCAGTTCGGCAAAGCACCTGCCTGCTCTTTAACCCAGGGGCATCACCACACGATTGGATTGTTGCCGACCTCTCGCCACCCTCATCCTTCTCGGGCCCGACCAAGGCCTGCCAAGTGGGCGGCAGAACCGGGAGACTTTGCCAGCATCCCGCCAGGCTTTACGAATGTTACGGTGTTACGATGTCACGTCCTAGATGGCCATGACAACCTCCCTCGCGGCGCGCTTTCACCCACGTTTGCCGTCCCGCCCACGGGGAGTACAAAGAAGACGCAGCGGCAATAAACTTCTCTCTTAATACCGCCACGCCGCCATCCCCAGCCGTCTAGTTCCTACAAGACGCGCCAGCAGTGTTTGGTCGTGCGTTGGACCCAGCAGCCGGCAGGGAGCGGTGAAGGAGCGATTCTCGGAAGAAAATACAAAAGTTTTGTTTTGGTCGACCCGCCATATGATTGCATTTGGATGGCTGTTCTGCGCCGGCGTCTCCGGACCGCACTCGTACTTTTTAATATATTTGCTGTTTTCAAGTACTTGGCTTTGGCTGTGGATGTGGGACCCGTTGGATTGGTTTGGTCTTCTCCGCGGTGTGAGTGGTCTTGTACCAGTCCTCGTTCCCTCATCATTCACGTTACATGCTTTTTGTTGACGATCGCCTGGTGTTCTCTGGCTGTTGGCGGTGTGAGTACGAGAAACTTGGCCGGTGATAGGGACAACGAGTGAGGAAATCATGTTTATGATCGCATATCTAATGTCTGCGGGTTATGCTTCGGGATGAAGGCTTGTTTGAAGCTAGGCAGCTCCCATTTCCGCCCTCGGGGCCGGTAGGAAGGCGGGCATTCATCGACAAGCCTTGCTGCTGGCATGCGTGTACTTGTCGTCATGGCGAAGCATATGGCTAGATCAACTTCATTTGCGATGCGACGCGCCGTCCGTGCGGTCATGTGCCATTACCGCCAGCTACCGGAGAAGCTCTTCCTTCCCGGATGACCTGAGGGTATCGTGCACCGCTCGGAGCACGATGTGGTGGAGGCTCTTCGGGGCCGCTACGAATCCAAAGTTGGCCTCGAGCTTTCTCCCCGCCGTCAAGTCGATCTCCTTGCCGTGAACGTCGGTGATCATCCCCCCGACTTCCTCGAAGAGCAACATGGCGCCGGCGTGGTCCCATATCTTGGCGTACCGTTCCCTCTTCTTGTACACCCAGACAGTCATGTTGGCGGCACCAGTAGCCATGACGGCCCATCGAGGGACCCAGCCTAGCAGGTCGCAGCCCGGGAACGGCACATGCAAGTGCTCGGCTACCCCCTTGTGCACCACATCCACCCCGGAGTCGAGCAGAGCCCAGCAGGTGACGGAGCGAAGGTCTTCGGGAGACGTCGCGCTGTCCGCGTGCCGGGGAAGCCTCCGAGGCTGCACCTCGTCGGGCTCCCCAAGCAGCGGCCTGGTATAGGCCCCATGTCCCCGGACCGCATACAGAATGCATCCTCTCCCCGTCGGGTCGACGGAGTTGTCGGTCACCGGGGCCGTGGCATCGACCGACAACAGCGGGCAAGCCACGACGCTCAAGACCTGACGCCCTGCCTCGAGGAGGGCAATGTTGATGGCGTACTGCTCGCGGCGGATGAAGGTCTTGGTGCCGTCGATGGGGTCAAACACCCAGATCCTGCCCGCGCCAGCGTCGGGCGTGAGCGTGGCGCAAGAATCAATGACGCCGCAGATGTCGTCGGCGTCGCGGAACTGGATGTCGCCCGCGCATTGTGCGAGAACGGCAAGCACAGGTGATAGCAGCTTTGCGTTCTGTCTCAGCTCGTCGGCTGATTCCTCGCCTATGAAGCCGTCGTCTGGAAAGGCGTTGCCGAGAGTGCGCGTGAGAAGGGCCTGGATGGCAAAGTCGGCAACCGTGACGGGACTCAGATCGTCCTTGACGAGATCAAAGGTTCCGGGAGTGGCATCAGCCTGTGCAGCAGCAAGGACTTCGCGGCTAATATGGGCAGCCGTCTGGGCCACAGCGATGGCTACCTCGAGCTCGCGGCGGTACGGGCTGTCCATGATGGTCCGGTGCCGTCACTCTTGTCCCGATACCGGAAGCAACTTCTGCTTGCTGGATCGGGGTAGAAGGCTGGAACACGGCGGCTGTTCGAATATTGCCTGATGTAAAACCACGTTGATGAAACCGGATGTGATAAGAGGCCCAGCCTGGTGGTGTTGGACTAGCCGGCGTTAAAAAGGCGGTGGTTGTCTGAGAATGGTGCTCTCATCCAAGCATGTTCAAAAAGGAAGGCCGAGCGCCTTTGCTCCGCAGTCGGGCCCCCACCTGGAGAACAACCCAGGAGTCGGGGCCAGACCGTCAGGTCCTAGTGTGATGATATCGGATATCTAACATCATGAATGTTGAGTTGAGCATGGTATAGTATGGGGAAATGAAGAAAGGGGCTCAACCTTTATTACATCTCTTCCTTTCCATCATTAGCGGTGTTTACTAATTACTTAAGCCTAGCATTGGCAGCTAGCTCCTTGATAATGGATACTTGACTCAGACGGTTTCGCTAGTGAGATATGATTATAACAACATGAAGGCTCGGTAGCTCATGTGAGTAGCCCTGCTGTTGTGACCTCACGCTGCCTCTGTGTCAGTGTCGATAGGAAGTTTTGTACAGGAGGTGTCTGGTCTAGGTTCAAACACCAGCCTCGGAGTGTGAGGGGAATCCAAAGTTTCTACAATCGACATTGGGACCATTGTTTTATACTTAGCTCGACATGGAGAATATTGCCCAGGGGAAAGAGACAGCGCGAGGGAAGAGAACGGATGTGTGGATCCTGACCTCGGAAAGAAAACGACGTCCGCTTGTTTCGGTAGGGCTTGCTAATGATTATAAGGAAAGTCCTGGAATAATATCCCAAAACTAAACGCCCGTGATGCGTTTCATGGCCTGAGGTTTGAGAGCTGTGCCTTCGAACAGTGGGGATAATATGCCTCGGGCAGAAAATTGAGAGAATGGGACAATGAGTGCTTTCAATCCATAAACAAAGGCGGCCAGCATCCTCCGGTCCTCAACAGTTTTGCAGAATGCAGCCAAGGAAGCTAGTTCGTGTGGGTTTCCGTCTGACCACGGCCCACGGCCAAGCTCAATCAATATTAAAGAGGGCGAAGAAACCATGGCAAGTGAAACTTGGGCGCTCGGCCCATGGAAGGGGTTCTTCGAAGTTTGCCGGACACCGTTCTCATGTTCGAGCACTTGATTGCCAGCCATGAATTACTGCAGGTGAACTCGTATATTGAGCTGACGCGGATGGGGCATGTAGAGGGATAGTCGACGCTGATCAGAGCGGCATGCCCTATTTAATGCAGAACGAGGCGAGGAGATACGGAGGGTACTGGGGAGCTTCGCCTAATATAGAAGCCTCTACGCATCTGTTCACTCATTCCCGGTTGCAAGCTCGCAGGGCCGGCAAATAGTTCACCTGACAATGGCACCAACATCTCCAAGTAGAGGCTCGCCAGGCGGGGATGATGCAATCAAGCCGGACAAAAAGCAGCGAGGCACTGAGGATCAAGTTCACGGATCAGGCGGGAGCAGAAACCAGCCCCCCCACGCCCATCCTGTCCATCTACAGGAGGAGCGATCTCGACCCTCTCAGACGATCTTGATGTCGAATCCTGGGCCTCGCCAGTAACTTACCACCAATGCCATGTGGTGGGATGACACACCACAGACTAACTCCTCGGCATCTGTCTCGACATGCCCAGGACCGCAGGTTTCCTGTTGGTGCCGGGGAGTCGTCGGCTCTCAGTTATGGGCCTTGCCACGCTGCCATGTTGCCACTCTGCCGGCGCGAGCACTGCCATGGTTGATTGGCCATATACTGGAAAGGGCCGAAGCCGCCGGGGGTCAGCCAACAGCAACCACAAGCGTAGATGACGGCGGGACATGCTCGGGTTTACCGTCCCCCCTCAACCCACGCAGAGCAACGCTCCTCGGCAACCCCAGACCGACCCAGACTCCTCCGTACAGCCCAGCCTTTCCCCAGACAAGCCCCCCTGACAGCTGACAGGCCTCCCCCGCGCTCTGTACTGCCAATAATAGCTGGCTGGGAGCCTGTCTATACGTCACTTGGCCGGACTTTGCCGCTGGGGCTTCATTAATCAACCATGTGCGCGACTTCCAGGCAAGGCAGGCGGCGAACGACGGGGCGTGACCTCGGGCAATAATAAGGATAGTGGGGATGTGGGGTTGGATGGGGCTCCTTTTACCCGGGGGGCTCAATAGGGGAGCGTGTACCTTATTTGCACATACGCGCCAGGAGAAGCTGCCACATCCGGAGCCCCGGCAATTGTCAACAGATGCAGCAGGGGGGCGTCCAATAACCACTGGGGCACGCTCAACGCCAATCATTGATATTATACCCAAATGACAGAAGCGTTCGAACTTGTTCCGTAGCATCGGCAGTTGCTGGTTGCTGGGGCGCCTGAACGGGCTCCGCCTGGCTCGACCGGGTCATCGCCGCTCATGGGGCTAGGCAGGGAAAGGGAAGGGGGTAGAGGCAGACGGGGCGAGGCCAATGTGTATAAGTGCCTTGGTACGACATCATTCATCCTGCTTTTCCTGGTTCTCGTTGTCCTTACCCCTTTTGTTTTCTCGCCAACCTCCGTACACAGCTGTCTTCCTCGTTTCTGTATCGCAGGAGCGTCTTGTCTACCAGCCCGTCTCATCTAGAAGGCGACAGAGCCCGAGGCACAGAACCCAAAAGAGCAAGATCGAGGAAAAGAACAGGATGCATCAGTGGGCTTCCCTTGCCGCAGCGGCTGCGCTGCTGGCCAACGGCGCCGTTGCACAGTTCAACATGCTGCGGTTCGCCTGCTCGCAGCTTGTCGTCGACCGCGTCGACCCCTTGGTCAACCCGGGCCTCCGCTACACACCCCATCTCCACCAGATTGTGGGCGGCAACTCGTTCAACCTGACTATGACGCCCGTCGAGTACGATCTGGCCAAGCGGTCAAGCTGCACATCGTGCAGCTTCACCCAAGACAAGTCCAACTACTGGACCGCCGTCATGTTCTTCAAGCACAAGAACGGCTCCTACCACCGCGTGCCTCAGGTGGGCAACGGCGGCCCCCAGGGCAAGCTCATCAACAACGGCGGTCTCGATGTCTACTATATTCCCAGCGGCAAAGTCACGGCCTTCAAGCCGGTTCGTATCATACAGCCAAGCCCACGGGGAAGACTCGGAACTGACATTTCACTCTAGGGCTTCCGTATGCTCGCGGGCAATGCCGCCAACACGGACGACGGCCAGGTTTCCAAAGGGAACATCTGCCACCGGTGCTGGACATCGACAGACGAGAGCAAATTTGAGGGCGGTGCTCCTTGCTCCGGCACAGACACTGTCGCGATCCCCCAGCAAGCGAACTGCAAGATGATCCGCCAGACCATCATCTTCCCCACGTACGCCCATTTTTATTATTTTTCTCCTTTCTTAGGCGGGGCGACGGACTGACAAAGACGGCGAACGACAGATGCTGGGACGGCAAGAACCTTGACTCGCCCGACCACAAGTCGCACGTCGCATATGGCCAGGGTGCCGGTGCCAACGGCGGCGGCTCCTGCCCGTCCAGCCACCCCGTCAAGCTGCCCCAGGTCATGTACGAGCTCATGTGGAACGTGGCCGGTTTCTCCGACAAGAGCATGTGGCCCGACTCTGGCCCGGCTTTCATGTACAGCATGAACCTTGGGTGCGTTATTTTTCCTCCCTGGAATTTTGCCCCTGGGCGTTGTGAGAAGGTGAATAGACTGCTAACCGATGCCCGCTAGTGGTTCCGCTGCCCACGGTGACTACGTCTTCGGCTGGGAGGGCGACACCCTCCAAAGGGCCATGGACAACAACTGCAACCTCAACCGCGACTGCCCTGCCGCTGGCCTCACGGCCCAGACGCCTGAGAAGTACAACGCTTGCACCATCAAGCAACAAGCGCCCGAGCCCGTCGATGGCTGTAGGTCTTCCAAATCATGCGCTAGTGGGGTAAACAGATATTTGTGTGCTAACACATGGCCACAGGGCTCAAAGCCATGCCCATGGGCGAGATGGCCCTGCGGGCTTAAGTCGGCAATGGAGTTCGGCCCGGGGAGCGGAGAATATAAATTGCATCTTCCCCCCTGGTCGCCGGAGGAAACGCGGTTAGCCAGAGTCCTCACTGCTCGGCAGATTCTCGACCATGCTGCTTGGCAGTTATTCTTTCAGGATTCCCCGGGGGGAATTCGTTTTTTCCTGTATGGATGGCAAGCAGCCCTGTCGGTTGACTTCCAATTCTTGTTCCACCCTTGTACTCGAGCCACATTTTTCGCCCCCTTGAGTATCATCCCCATCTTTATCATCATAAAGCACGCTGTACTTAGTCAAAGCCTGGTTTGCCACGTTGTCCCTCGTCAAGAGGATCCATTCCAAGGAGGGGGTTTTTGATGTGTCTTTTGTCCAGGGGTCTGGGCCTTCTATGACTTCTGTGTTCGCTTGGGCTTCGATTGCAAGATTGGCCAGCCTTGGACGGATGGTATATTTACTCGGACACACACGCATATTCACATACCCCTACTCATTACGTCAAGGATCTCATGGTTCCTGGCATTCAGACGCCTTGGCTCCCCTCCTGTGTGGGCATGTAATCTATATGCCACTGCCAGCCGCCGGAACCCAACACAACTGCTTGGATGCTAGCCAGCAATGGCAGCACGAGACAGATCACTACCCAATTACCGGCACCCAGAAGTTTTGGCCGACAGGATCCAGGCATCACATTGCCAAGGCCAGGTCCCAAAGTCACTTTATTACTATCCGCTGGAGTGCCACTGGCCGGAAGTGGAATGCAACATACCCATGCCGCCCTTTAATCACAATGCTCGGCGAAATGCCCACGTGCTGGGGCAGAGCCAGAGAGATCAGCGCCCGGCCGTGTTCCCCCCGTGCTTCTAGAAGAACGCCATTTTATTCTGGCTAAATCTCCTTCTCCGTCAACTGTGGGTGGATGGTCGGACATTGAGTGGACGCCGAGAGAAGAGACGCCGGGGTCAGAGTCAAGACACACAAGTGGTTAAAAACGAGAGGCAGATTTACCAACACTCATGAGACATGCACCTCAGGGGCACCGTCATGCGTAACTTATCGTATCATCATTACATTGGTGACTATCACCCGTCCCGAACGTCTGCTACAAAACGCTGTACGATGAAGCAAACCATATATACATCCTCATCTGCGTCAACGTCACATTCTCGCCCAGTTGTTTATCTTGATCTAGCCCATGCTTGACCAGCAAACGAGAGTAATCCACAAAGTCGGGGCTCAAGCTCCGGCATCCCCATAGCCGGCAACCGCCAGCACCCCACGGGGTCTCAATAAGCGGCCCCAGAAGTACTTCTCCCAACAGTCTTGAAGCTATAACTCATCCACTGGCCATCCGTCCCCAACCTGTCGAACCGGCTCACACCACTCTCGGGGTCTTCCAGGCTGGCTCCAAAGCTGCTCAAGTAGAAGCCGACGATAACGACCATGTAGCTGAGCAGCAGGATGCTACCCTTGAAATAGTTGCTCTTGCCCTCGCCGTACATGTAGCTCAGCAGGAACACGCACAAGATGACCGTCACCATGTCCCACTGGGGGAAGAGCAGGCTGAACGTGTACCGCGCTACGTCCTCGGCAGGGACGGCGAGTGGGTTGACGGCCGAGAAGAGCACCAGGGCGGGGACCTGCAGAAGACAGACCTGCAGAGCATAGGCGGAACCGATCTCCATAGACAGAGCAATATTGCCATTCATGGCGAACGAGATGGCGTTCAGGAACTCGGTGGTGTTGGGCACCAGGGCGAAGAGCGTGATTCCGAGGAACTTCTCGTCGATGTCGAAGCTTTCGAGCACCACGTCGACCGTGTCCACGAGGATTTCGGCGATGATGGCATAGAGCACGGTGGCGCCCATGAGGACGATGGAGCTCTTGAGCCGGCTCCAGTTTGGTGCATCGTGGCCGCCATGGCCGTCTACCTGGGCACCACCCGCGGGCCCTGCAGGATCATCCTGACCGGGAACGAGGGCGGCGCTGCGCACTGGTCCCGAATGACCTCCAGACCCGGGTGGATGGGCCGTGGTCGAGATGGCGCCCAGTGCGCCTCGCCTAGAGCCCTGGACGTTCCTAGCGGCGACGGTGGCGGCCGTCGCCGCAATTTCGGCAACTTGATGGACGAGGTTGCTGTTCTCGGCATCGGTAAACCCGGGGATGCTGATGGTGGCGCTGGTGGCGCAAGCGGTCTCGGTGGCGCCGTAGCTGACGGGTTTCGGCGGCACCAGGTGAGGGGTGCCGTTGGCCCCGCCTCCCGGGAGGGGCGTGTTCTGGCGTGTCTCCTCGTCCGGATGCGGGTACTGGCCGACTTGTCGGAGAGACTGACCAAGGATGCGCTTGTACAGATGCGAATCGCGAATGTCGACGCCGCTCGCATCACCGGCCGATGGATTTCCCAATGGCCGGGGAGTAGGGTGAGGCGTGGCGTGGTCGTCATGCTTCTTGTCCTCTATCTCGGTGTTCCAGATGACGGCCGCATGCGTGCGGAGTGTGAACCAGAGGCCGATGACGTAGGACATGAAGAGCATGCTGGCGGCAAGATAGCAGTAGGGACGCACCGCTTCGATGTAGAAGCGGTCGCTGAGGGCAGGCGTCTGCGAGAAATAGCAGCGGCGACAATCTCGGAGAGCTCCCCCCCCGCCACTGTTGGGGGTGTCAAAGTTGATGCAGTCCTGGCAGGTCAGCTCGTGGGTGCCGTATATCTGGTAGAAGAGGGTTGGACCAAAGGCACCGATGACTGCAAAGAGCAGCATGGTCGAAGTCACGCCGGCCGACCTCGAATTGAAGCGCTGGGTCTTGCGCTTGATGGCCCCGAAGCACATGGACAGGCCCGGCAGGAAGAGGACACCGGCAAAGATGCTGCCGACAATGCTGCCTTCGACGAGCTGGGCCTTGCCCTGCTGGAGGGCGACGCAGTAGAGGAAGACCTCGACAATGGTGGAGAAAAAGGCATTGATGGCTGCGCCGAGTCCCATGGATGACTGGGCCGAGATGGACGCCACGGCCTGGCCGATGAAGTAGGCGAGCGGTATGATGGACAGGAGGCCCGAGACGAAGAGGAAGGCGGGAGACGTGAGGAAGTTCTCGACGTGCAAGAGCCCATCCAGGACAAGCCAGTCAAAGATGACAAAGCCCACAATGGCCATCAGGTTGATCAGGAAGATGTTGGTTCCGTCGATCGTGTACTTCCAGTACTTGAGGCCGACAGCCCGATAGGTGCAGACCAAGATGGAAGAATGGGGCGCGGCAGGCGCGCGGGCAGAGGCGATGTCGGATTCGAAGGACAGGGCCAGGGGGTGGCGCCGGAGATGGGAAAACAGAAGCATTGTGACCTTGCCCATGGGGATGGAGAACACCAGGAACCAGCAAATGGCCGAGACGACAAACAGCGAGGGCGTGATGAGGAAATAGAAGAATGCAAAGAAGATGACGCGGCCGACGTTCCACTCCCCGCGCCCAAACAATCGTCGCTTCATCCGGGGAAGCTGGTCGTCGAACACCTGCCCGCGCCCTCTGCCGAGAAGGCTCTCCGTCTCGTCGGGTTCCGAGTCGAGGCTTCTCCGGGACCGGCCGATGATGGAGCGGTTCCTGTCGGGCCCAAAGAACAGGCGCCCATATTCCAGGTCGCCGCTCTGCCACTGTTCGTACTCGCTGATGCTCCGGCCCTCGCCCTGGTCTTCGTCCAGGTAGGCTTCCTGCTGCTCCAGTCGAACAAACTTGCCAAAGGGGTAGAAGATGTAGGCTGCCAGGCCCGACAGGGCGCGCCCGTACTCGCGCCCGCCGGGTGCGGCGGCGAAGAGGAAGCAGGCGGTAGCACCGGTGAAGGCAATGAGGGCCATCCACCAGCCGAAAGCAAGCGTCCACAGAAGGTTGAAGAACAGCAGCCAGGTGCTGACATGGCCGCCAGGCGAGGAATGGATATCGCCCTCGGCGTTCTTCTGCACCGACCGGCTCTTCTTGTACAGGGCAGGCTTCCACAGCCTGATGCCGAAAGGGTGTGTCTGGTTGATGGCCTGCTGGCGGTCTTTGAGCGTGAAGCTCTCGGCGTCGCTAATGTCCCCGTCGTCGTCGACGGGTGGCGTGTCGTCTGGGTGGTCCGCCTCGGGTGCGTCCCCGCCAGGCTCGTCCGCCGGGCCGCTGTCGGCTTGGTCGTCCCGGTCGTCAGGCCTTTCGCCCGCGGCTTCATCGTCGTCGGCGGCTGAGTGGAGCCTTACGAGTGCGGGCGGGGCACCAGCGCGCCTGCGTAGTGTTGTCCCGTAGGTCTGTTGGCGCTCCGCGGCGTCGGCTACGACCTCGGCGATGCCATCGTCAACCGAGAAAACGCCGCCCCGGTAAGGGGCTTGCGCGTTGGAGGATACGCGCCGCGTCATGGGGGGTTTTCGGGGGCGCGGCCGCGCAGCTCCTTGGCCGTTTCGGGGCACGCCAAGGTCGGCGGTTGGAGACAGGCCTCCGTCGGAACGAGAAGGGTTTCCGGGGATTGGGCTATGCATAGAGCCTGCGGGGAAGGGACGAGGTTAGCCAGCGCGTCCAAGTTCGGGATCCAAAACAACAACACAGGCATCCCCAGATGCCAAGAACACGCTGCGGAGAAGGCGATCGCCGATACCCACTTTCTGGTGGCCTCCGCGCAGCATCGGTCGGCTGGAGGCTGTCAGACGCACGATCGTCATCGTGAACGGCGGGGTCGGATTCTGAAGGTCGTCGCGTGTCGGTAGGGGAGAGATCGGTCGGCGAGGCGCGACCAGGGCGCGAGGAAGTATCCATGACGGCCGGAGATGGAGAGGCACGCGAGGGGGGCGATGGTAACGAAGCAGATTTGTCGCCGGTATTGTTATTCGGGATGGGTCAGCGGGCTCCGGATGAGAGTTTCGTCGACCATCAACAGAGAAGAGCAGGACCGTCGAGCGCCGTGGTGGACCGGATGCAGCGGGTTTGCGGTTGCATGGCAGTTGCACGAAAAGATAATGATCGGGCGCGTTTCCCGGAGCAAAAGGCGGTTGCGCGGAGATGGATTTGGGAAGCCGCAGAAAGACGGCCGCCAGCACGTCAAGCGAAGGCCGCCAGTGTTGGTTGACGCTGCTCGAGGGTCGAGTCCCGTCTCCACCTAAACAGTACGGCTCGGGAAATGGTCGAATAAATGCCGACCGGGACGGGGCGACTGCAAAGAGCTGGAGACACGGAGAAGGAGCACGCGACGGCAGCTTCGCACTCTGCGACCAGGAGGCCGACTCAACAACATAATATCAACTGCCTGCCGAAGGAGCTGTTCAAGTGAAGTGGTGAAACCGCGAAGGTCATCCTTCCTGCTGTGCGCTGTGGAAAGCAGGCGAGACAGTGACGCCAAGCCCACCTACACACTGCATCCACCAGTGGCCCGCCCTGCTGCAGACCGCCGCACCGCAGAGGGATGCGGCACCGCGAACCGACGAAACAAGAAACGCCGGGATGTGCCGCGGCGGGGTGTGGCTGCGCTCCAGGCTTCTTCTGCTGATCAAGCCAAGGATACGAATCGCAGCGCACCATCGCCGTCTCAAGTGACCTGTCCGTCAAACCATGGGAAGTGACATTGTCCAACGCCGAGTTTGTGCATGGCAGCCAGCCCCTTGGCACCTGATCAGAGGTCTCGATTTTCGCGTCCGCTGGTAGGTCCTGGGTGCTCGCCCTCGCACGACAACGACTGCTTGTTGATCGAGAGCGGGAGACGGGAAAAGAGCGGCGGTTGGGCTTGACCCCACGGGGCAAGATTGCCAGGCGTTTTGAATGTGCCCGTTAGGTGACGCCCGTTGCCATCCCACAAAACAGAAGACATGGGGCTGAAAGGTGTTTGCGGCCAAGACGGATTCTGGTTATAGATCTCACCTCTACTGAGAAACAATGGTCTGTTTGGCTATGTAGGTAGAACCAGCCTGATGAGACGCACACACTGCATGAGAGACTCGTCCGCCTCCTCGTCGTTGCGCGAACCCTTGGCGCATCTTGGCAAGAATGACATCATTGCACCAGCAGCTGAGCTGAGCTGAGCTGCTTACATAACTAACTAAAGCGCCGGCCTGGTCTCTTCGAGCTCTTCTCAATCGTGCTTGCCCCACGCTGGCGCCAAGTCACGTGGAGCAATTGCGGGCCGGGGCTGTGGGTCTTGGCGCGAGGCGTTGGCAGCCACCAGCGATGCATTGCGTGGACCTACGCCTGCCTTCTCAGCCTGGTTTGTCGTTGACGGCCATCCTGCATCCCACCCGCATCGAATCCTAATACAGCTCCACCCGACACAACATTGCCCGACCTCTTTGTTGCGCACAGAGCGGCGACGGCTTGATCTACTTTTCAAAAACTCTATCTCCTCCGCCGGGCTCTTCCCGACAGCCGATTGCCCCCCAGACCCTCCCTCCTACCGAACACACCCCGAGCACCTCGGCGACGCCATCACCATGGCGCTCGACAACTACTACCACAACAAGATCGAGGCGATGCAACTCGAGATCCTCAAGGGTCAAGCCGTCCTCCGCCGTCTCGAAGCTCAGCGCAATGACTACAACTCGCGGGTACGCCTGCTCAGAGAAGAGCTGGGCCTGCTGCAGCAGCCGGGCTCGTACGTCGGCGAAGTGGTCAAGGTCATGAGCACCAAGAAGGTCCTCGTCAAGGTACATCCCGAGGGGAAATATGGTATGTGCGGCATCCCTCCGGCTGTGGCGCGCTGGTGACGCGATCCCCGTGTGCTGATGCGATCCGCCCCCCTGCAGTTGTCGATGTCGCCGACTCAGTCGATATCACCAAACTCACAGTCGGCAAACGCGTGACCCTGCTGTCCGACTCGTACAAGCTCGAGAAGATGCTGCCCTCGTCAGTCGACCCGCTCGTCTCCCTCATGATGGTCGAGAAGGTGCCCGACAGCACCTACGACATGATCGGCGGTCTGGATCAACAAATCAAGGAGATCAAGGAAGTCATCGAGCTTGGCCTCAAGCACCCCGAACTGTTCGAGTCGCTCGGCATTGCCCAGCCCAAGGGCGTGCTGCTCTACGGCCCCCCCGGCACGGGAAAGACGCTGCTGGCCCGCGCCGTCGCCCACCACACCGACTGCAAGTTCATCCGTGTGTCGGGCTCCGAGTTGGTCCAAAAGTACATTGGTGAGGGCAGCCGCATGGTGCGCGAGCTGTTCGTCATGGCGCGCGAGCACGCACCAAGTATCATCTTCATGGACGAGATCGACTCCATCGGCTCCTCCCGCGTCGAAGGCTCGTCGGGTGGCGATTCCGAAGTCCAGCGCACCATGTTGGAGCTGCTCAACCAGCTCGACGGCTTCGAGCCAACCAAGAACATCAAGGTCATCATGGCCACAAACCGGCTCGATATCCTGGACCCGGCTCTCCTGCGGCCTGGCCGCATCGACCGCAAGATCGAGTTCCCACCACCCAGCGTCGAGGCCCGCGCCGACATTCTCCGCATCCACAGCCGCAAGATGAACCTGACGCGCGGCATCAACCTGACCAAGATTGCCGAGAAGATGAACGGCTGCTCTGGCGCCGAGCTCAAGGGTGTGTGTACCGAGGCCGGCATGTATGCCTTGCGGGAGAGGCGCGTGCATGTGACGCAGGAGGACTTCGAGCTTGCCACTGCAAAGATTCTGAACAAGCACGACGACAAGGAGGTGTCCCTGGCCAAGCTCTGGCGCTAGTGGGTCGAAGACGCGTCGGCGGTGGTTTGGTGGTCACTCAGATTGCACGACTGCGCTCCACTGCGGTTTGCAGATGACGGCCGTCTTGACAGGACGGCAATGTCCCTCGTGTCACAGCCAGCATGTCATGTACAGTGCCGAGCAGGGGCTTAATACACATAAAACGATGCAAGAAATTTGCCCGTTGGTGAGGCAACATAAAACAAAACCCTGGAGTCCGTCTCTTGAGTCCGTCTGATTTTAGTGCCCCGGCCGGGGTACCAGATGCGTCCAGGTTAACGCCAGGATAACATGATGCACTGGCCTGCTGTCTGGCCACAACCCAAGCACACCAGTCGACAACTTGATATGCCTGTCCATTGTTGTTGCTATCCGTACCGTCATGCATGTGCCTAGGTATCATTCAAAAAAAGCTTCTTTCTCCCCGGCGGGAATGCCCCGTTCGCAAAAATAACAGAAAAGGAGCAATTTGCTCCCTCCCACGTAAACCCCCAGGCCAAGCTTGGAGTTCTTTTCTCAAGCAGCCATTCGGAACCATGCTATATCCCCAGTCCCTTGTGCGTACCATCGCTTCACCAACCGTACCCAAAAACGAGCATCAAAGAACCTTGTCCTCCTGTGATTTCACCCCTCCGGCAGCGCTTCCTAAAACGCTAGACTCCCGCTCCTCCCTCTTCCTTTTGCATCGAGTCCTCCACCTCCGTTCTCTTGGAGCCGCCGTATCCACTCGAGCACCGTCTCGTAGCAGAGCACAAACTGCCGGAGGCTCTGCACCATGCTCAGCCTCTGGCCACGGAAGTCCTCCACAGTTTGCGCAATCAGATCCATGCTGTCGTCGTCGAGCCATCTCGTGTCGATGTCTGCGCGGTGTCCCGAGTGATGGCGCTGGTCTGGGGCCAAGTGGTCGGGTCCGGCCATCCCCTCATCCATCCTAATGTCCCCATCCGAGTCGCAATCCAGTGTGCTCGGTTGAGCGCGGCTGGCTGACACATTCGTGGAGTGGCTCAATACGTGCTGTCTCTGGCGCTTGAGCATGTCGATGACGCTGTCGACGGTGCAGAAGGCGCCGGTGCGGCCGCAACCGGCGGAGCAGTGCACCAGCATGGGCCTGGCGTGCTCCAGCGATTCCGGCCCTTCGTGCCATGAGCTCAAGGGCAGGCTCTCACTATCCTCCCTCTTCAGACCGGCAGAGCTGCGTCGATCAGAGCCATGCTGGGCAAAGAAAGGGTTGCCCGCCCCTGCATCGCCAATACTTTCCCTGTTTTGCCGTGACACGGGTGCCGAGGAGAGGGTTCCCGGCACATCGAGAGGGAGCGCGGCGCGCTGCATGAAGTTTGCTAGTTCGACGAGTGCGAGGAGGTGGCTAGGCTGAGCCGGCGCACCAAAATCAGGCCACGACGGGTAGTGGAGCTGTGTGATCTCGCGAATTGGTAAGAAGGGATGCGCCGCATGGCTCAGGGCAAACTTGCGGATGATGACATGGGGTGTCTCGCTTGCCGCGGCCTGTGGTGGCGGCGGCATGAACTGGTTAGAGTCGAGTGTCGTCGTTGTATTCGCGCGCCGCCGGGCTCCCTCGGGCAGGAATGGATCGGGAAAAGAGGTTTGTGATAAGCTCGTACAGCCGTCTGTTGCTGCTATCCGAGTGCTTGACGGCGACCTCCGTTTGTCGATGTCTAGTGAGACCTTCTTCTCTGACAAGACCCGCAGCCTTATAGAGCCGAAGTCATTGGAGTTCCAGTACGGATGGCATTTCAACTGCCCACCTTCCGACTCAGCTGTTAACATGACAACGACACGCACATCGTTGTCCCAAATAACAGACCAAAAGTCCTACATCTTCAAAGTCAGTCGTGGTGGCTCAACGGGAGAAGCAGCCATTGGTGGGGGGGACAAGGTTTGCGAATCCTCACCTCAAAGGTAGTCGGCAGCGGGCCTTGGCTGGCAATGTACCGCTTGTAACTGCGCGTGGCTTGGAGATGACTCGCGTTCACGTAATCACAGGCGCCTTCAGGGCGGCCCAGGAGCCTCACCCTTGCGTGCTCAAAAGGCAAAATGTCCTTGTACCTGTTCTTTCCCCCCTTTTCGATGCCCGATAGCTGCACTCTGGTGGCTTCATCTTGGGCCCCATTGCAGGTCTCTGCAGGCTTGACCACGGAATACGCCTCGCGCATGCGTGCCTGCTCCGTGCGTTCGATGCGCAAGAACTTATCCGAGACCTTCTTGCCATGATCCCCGGATTCAGCCGCCTCTCGGAGCCACCGCGGCAGGCTGGCTCGAGCGAGGCCCGAAGGTACGCCAACGTCCATTTGACCGACGCCATCAACCAAGTCCTGGTTCTGCCGAATGTTGTTGAAGAAGGGGCTCGGGCTATCGCTCGGGTTGGGCAGGAGCACCCCGCCAATCACCGGTGGTAGATTGGTTCGTAGACCGCCAGGTATTGAGCCGCATCCGAGCGACAAGCCCGGCGCCGGCCCGCCCGAGGAGCGGTCGATGAGGCTCGGGTATGCTGCTGCGAACGCGTTGAAGCCCCCGCGCAAGATGCTGGCAGGGCCCGAGTACCCCTCATTGGTGAACTTCTTGATCATGTTGATGGCCGAAACGGCGTCCCGCGTGTCGGATGAGGAGGCGTCGTAGACGACCAGATGGCTCGCATCACGCCAATTGGAGAACCTTGTCTGGTCCTGGTCCGCCTGGAAGGTTTGCTGCAGTTTCTGCAGGTTGAAGGTCGCCCGCTTCAGCAAGGTCGTCGGGATGCACAGGTTCAGGGCCCCGCGCACCCTCGACTGCGCAAACTGGGGCGAGACCCTGAGGTCCAAGAGCAAGAGATTCGCATCCTGGTTCTTCCCTAGTAACTCTTTTAGTTCGGCAGGAGATATCATGGAAGGGCCGCCAAGCCCCGGTGCTTGAGGTACCACGGCCGCTCCGGTCTGGCTGAGCGGGCTGGGGGACGCCGAGTCCGCCTTGCCGCGGGCCATCAGCTGCGGTGACGGTCGGCCATCCGCGCTGGAGGTAGCAGGGCTAACGCCTGCCCGGTCCGGGACAGGGATGGGTGATTGCGGTTTGGGCGGGGAAATCTCGTGTCTACCCGGGTTCGAAAAGAAAGGCTGATTCAGCGAAACAGCCGAACTGCGCTTGGAATCTGCAGATACATACGCAGAATCTCCTTGTAGGCTGTCGGCGTCCCTGTCGAGCTTGCTGCCGGGGACGTCCCCCAGGCTAAAAGACCCAGTGGCGAGGCGCGACGGCCGCGGGAACGGGAAGTCGGAGCCATCGCCCCCTTGGGTGTGCCGTTTCGGAGGGCGTGGCCGCTGCAGGGCAGACGGCGTCGAAGCCGGCGGGGTGTGCGCGCTTCCCGTCGAGACGCTGAAGTGGGAAGTCGATAGGCTGAAGGCGGCCCTGGCGCGGTTTGCGTCAATCTGCCTCCGGAAGGCCTCGAAGTCGGGATTCGCATCCAGGGGAAGCTGCTTTGGGATCGCCGCGGCGAACGATTTGACCGAAGACGACGGCGAACTCCAGTTCTCGCGCGGTACCAAGCACGAGTCGCGCGGGTCCGCGGCGGGGTCAACAGCCAGCCCAAAATAGTTGGGACTCGGGGTTCGGGCATCATGGAGGGCGGCGCCCCGGGCAGTTCCCGGGGAGAGCTTGGGTAGTAGTGGCTGGCTGGCCGAGGGCGGCGGCCGCGGGGAGGACATGGGAGAAGTCGTCGGCTTGCTGGCGATGTACGACTGGGAGTTGGCGCGGGAGTGAGTGAGCCCCTGGGGGCTCACTGCTGGCACCGGCGCCGGTGTCGTCATGGTATAATACGAGGGCCGATCGTTCGTCCGGTGTTCTGGAGGCATGGTGATCGCGGTGGCGTGGCGGAAGGGGAGAGAGGAAAAGCAGCGCGTTGCTCAGATACAGGCTCCGGTCTGAGCTGGCCGTGTCGATCGCAGGAGTGGTGTTCTGGGCGCAGCCCGTCATGAAAATGCCATGTTGAGCCCACTGCCGTGAGTTTTGGGCAAGGTATTAGGTGCGTGGTGTCGAAGTTCTCTCCTCTCGGCACAGGTCCCACGGCTGCTCCCGGATCCTGTGGTTCGGACTGTCGCGAGGCGGGGGGCTGTCTGTCTGTCTGTCGGATCCACGGCAGCCTCGTCGTCGGTACCAGAAGAGTTAAGGTCCAGACAGCCTTTTCCTGGCGGACTGACGCTTCGGGTCTTTATGAGACTGGCCTCTTGAAACGATGCAGAGTCGGCTCGTGTGGGGTTTGTCTTGGGTCTTGTGGAGTAGGGCAGAGAGATCCCTGTAACTGTGATGTCGTCGGCTCGTCGCCTCCCCGAGTCGCCGCGGGGTCGGTGGGATGGCAGCGCAGCGCAGCGCGGCAACCTGGAAACGCCGGCGGTCGACCTTTGAAACCAAAACCTGCGGTGCAAGGTCCCCAGCGCGAGCCTGCCGTCGGCCCTTGTTGATGTGCAGAAAAGCCAGGTGAAGGACAGGAACAAAGAAAACCAGGGGGGCAGAAGGAACGGCTCCTGGAAGGGACCCGAGGCGAGGGAATTGAGATGGTGGGGGGCCCCGCTGAAGTCGGGACGATCACGGCGGCGATCAGAAACGGGTGGTAAGACGGGTTTGGAGAGGTGCGGTCACTGGCCGGGACTCGAGGGGCTTTGGGCTTTTGCAGGCGTGCCTTGGTGGAGGGCGGCTCGAGGGCGGGAACCACGGCAAAAACACAATTGGAAAAAGGGCGGGAAAGGTGGTCCCTGGCGCCGGTGGGATTCTGAATGGCCAGCGATGTGCAAGGTTGATGTCAAAGATGCGCAGGGGAGCGGGTTCTCAAGGGTTCCAGCCTTCAGAGAGGGGGAATGATCTGCCCATCCAGAAATGGCACGCGGCGCGGCTTCCATTCTCGACCCACAGTGACCTCACCGGTGGGCTGCCGGGGCTTCCAGGTTCCATTCAGGTTGCGCGGTACTGTTCGTACAGTACGTACCGAGTGTTCGTCGTATCCGACGTCTCTACTTCTACTTCGTACCAGGTAGAATCGGAGGAAGGGCGCTGGATCAGATGCGAATCATCCGCTTGGGGCAGAAGATCGAGATACCGCAGTCTTCGGGAATGTAAATCCCGGTCATTCTGATGGATCGGGCTGCAACAAAGGCATGCAGTGCGCTGGCGACATGTACATACACAGTACACGCTTGTACATAGGTACTGTGTATTGTAGAATACAGGTGGGGCTACCCTTGTCAATGTTCAGCGCTGTCGTCATCGTCGAGGACCGAAGGTACCTAAGTACCAACATGTTGTCCGTTGCCGCCTCGAAAGGGCATACCAGGTACCGTACCTAGGTATATGTGCCGAAGACTACGATGTAATTGCAGTTTGGAAGGCCCGCCGCCAGCTGAGACGAACTACGAAGCTCATTTGTGTCCATAACCATACTCCGTTATCGCACTGTGAAGCCCGCGTGGACGGGAATACACAGTGCGGACGGAAGTCCAGATAAAAAAGATCCTACAGGACCTGGTTACAATTTTGCGTGAAATTTGGGAATTTCTATATCAACCTCAGCAAAGCAACGCAGGACATGGAAGTTCACAAATTCCAGAGCACCAGGGAACCGGACCCTGCGGCTGCGGCAGCGGGCAGGCATCACAGATCAAGGCGGCGATTGCTTGGCGGCGGGGCGCGATGGGCCCGTTGATTCGTGTGCACGAGACACTCCTTTGGGCGTCTCCTGTCATACCCGCAGAGGCAAGGATCGCGTCGTGTCAAGATCCTTGATCTTGGAACGTTCAGGCCGTTCTAGACCCGAAAAGACCGTCTCGTTGCGTTTTGCAACTCGGCTTTTATTGGAAATCTAGCTCATCGGTCCCTTCTCTGCCTTGATCGGTTTCGGGGTCCCACCACCATTATCTCTCGGTCCGCTGCTCCTTGCACAAGCAAGCCTAGAGGCCGGGAGTCGATCGCGGAACCGCGCCGACGAAGGTTGGAACCAGGACTCTTGGTCCGGATAATATTCCAACCGACGATCGCGCACGTCCAGGAAGAGGTGGGGGCCGATGGCGAGGGGTCGTGTCCCGTCTGATGCTCGCCGGTTTGGACCATCCAGGCCCCATGTTTGCGTCCTCCGGCACGGCATCACGATGCTCCCAAAGTTCGCTGGATTAGCCCTGCGTCAGAGATTCTGCATTTTTGTAAAGAACCACACCTCCGTTGGTGTCGGCAGTAGAAAAGGGTGGGAAAGACCAGACAAAGGCGACCACAACGCCAGGAAATGGAGCGAGCCTGTGTCGCCACCGTATCTACACCCCTGGCCACCTCTGCAAGCAAAGCTAGATGGAGAAGGGAATCATGCCGCTACCGCTCAAACGCCGCTGATGCATAAGGTAGAGTAGCCACGCCTGCACAGCCTGTGGCCACGAGGCTGCGGATACAAGCCGGCAGCCCAGGTGAAAATCATCAACCACCCCCCGTATTCAATAGCTATAAACGGATGTAGAGATCCAGACAGTCGATCCGCCATTCCCTTCGCCCCAGCAGACTTCGCAGCCATTCCAGCCCCAGCCCAGTCCACTCAACCCTGACCCGCGTGATCCGCTCCGAGGCAGCCGTAGCCAAGGCTCCGGCAGTTGTGTTGAGCATCTCGGCGACCACGGCCGAGGCTGTGGCGTTGGCGTCCTCGGCCGCCGAGAGGTTGGTCGTCGCCGCGGCCTTCCACCCGGGGATAGGCAGGTATATGTAGCTCCCCGCGGGCCGTGACTGGAACCAGTTGCTGCCGAGGTCGAGGAAGCAGCGGTCGGACCAGTTACATGATGTAAGGAAGAGTATAAGGAGGAGGAACGAGCAGTAGAAGCACGGCCGGTTGAGGAAGTAGGTGCACAGGAAGAAGAGGAAGATAAAGGCCGGCGACGCGTTTGTCGGGATGAAGAGGAGCGGGAGCCAACTGCGCCGGAGAAATAACCAGTCAGCATCTTGCCGCTAACAATCGACGATTTTCGCCCACCTGCGAAGACAAAACATTGTGGTCCGCCGCAACTTTGTGGTCTTGAGCCGAGCGAGGCGGCTGAAGGTGGGGGGAAGGGATCCGCGCTCCCCTGTCGCAGCCGAGTCGAAAGGGCGTGGCCCCGAAGTACCAGGTCACGAGGAGAAGCGGTTGTCGATGTTGTTGCTGTGTAGACTGGCGCACGGGTGGGACAAAAGCACCAGCCAGCGAAGCGACAAGTCGTCGGAGTTGTGGGCACTGAATCAGCTCCCGCCTCGAAAACCCGCGTCAGTGGCGGCGGTGCTGGCTTCTGGTAGGCGTCGGATACGGAGAGCGGTCCCGGTCTTTGAATCCTGTCGGTGTGCTGGCCCCGAGGCAGAAAGTTGTCGAGCTTTGAGGATTCGCATCCCCAGTTCGGCCTTTTCTGACCGAAAATGCTTACTTAAGCTTAAAATTAGGTAACTAGGTAGGTAGCGACTTGGCGCATAGACCTCTCTCTCCCCCAAACGTGACCTCACGCGCCTCTGGAAAGTCTCGGATCAAGCCAGTTACTTGTACGCATCTACCAGGTGGGATCCTTGGAAAAGGCTCCCAAAAACTAAGAGTATTCCGCTTATTGCGTCTTCGTCTGTCTGCAAACGCGCCCTTCTCCTTTGAAAGGAGAGTCGCGTGTCAATCATCGAACCTTGAAGCTCAGGCTCGCCGAACACCGAAGCCGGCACACCGCCGGCTTTCCGGCCTTGGCGAGCCCCGCCACTTCTTAACCCGCAGAGGTCACCGGCAGCCTTGGGTGTCGCCCTGAACCCTCATTGCCCGCACATCTCATCTGAATTCGGCTCCCACGTAGACAAACGCTGCTATGTTGGTGTCGGTGACTGGTGACAAAAATTAACAGGGCACCCAGAAGCCCTACTGCGCCGCGGCCACTTGAGATTCTGCAGATTCCCGGCCTATCGCGAGCCTCTCATTGGGCCCGCTCTGCCTTTTCCCACGACCTGCCGAGTGCTGCCACGCGCCACAGCGACGGACACGTGTAGCCGCTAAGCCAGAGCACGGGCCATCCAATGCTCCCAGCCGCCTCGACCGCCTGCAATATATTTTTCTGAAGCACCTCACTCTCCATCCAAGCAAGCAGCCTGAATCAGGCCAGCAAACAAGCGCCTTTCTCGGCAACACCGCTGCTTTTCCGCAGACCCTGCGGTTGCCTCTGCTTGCCGAACGCAGCAGCGCCGCCGGACGAGCTTTTTGTTGTCTTTTTTTTGCTTTGCGATACCCACCGCCCGGGTGGCCTTCCAAGCGCTGTTTCTTCTTTTTTGAGGTCACGGTCCCGTCGGTTCTTGCGCAGGGTCCTCGTTCTCTCGTCAGTTGTCCGTCATCGTCTGCTGTCAACTTCGCTGCCCGCCGCAAAGGAGACAACGGGCGGTGCCGCTACTCCCGTACTACATCTGCCTGCAGCAACTCTTGCGGCTTTGCAGAGCTCCGAACGCGCGAGCACGATAACGACCGTCGCCATGTCTAACTACGGCATGCCTGTCGGTGGCCCCGGCGATTCTGACGGAAACCCGAAGTTCGAATCGCTGCTCGCCCAGCTCCGCCTCCAGTCGTCGCCCAGTCCCGGCTCTGGCGCCGGCTCTGGCGCAGGCTCTGGGCTCGAGTATCCCGGTCAGTTCAACTACCACCACGGCAACCAGCCCTTCTACGGCCATCACTCCAATTCCGACTCTCCCAACCTCCCGAGCCATGCTCAGAACGCCATGGATCCGCCTGCCTTCCTACCCGAGGCTCCCACGCCCCCCGTCGGCTTTGCCCACTCCCAGTTCCCACCCGGAATGATGAACCAGATGGCTGCCGCTCGCGGTGGCGGCGCTGGCGGAGGAGACGGTCGGACCGCGCACTTACTGAACCTGCTCAAGTTCAGCGGACAGGGCGGCCCTGCGAACCCACACCAGCCGTCGGCTCGAGAGCCACCAATGAACTTTGCGCCAGCGCCTATTGCACCGCCCGTCATCCACGCGCCCGCTCCCGCAGCTGCCGATCCCACGGGCTTGCTCGCCGCCCTTATGAAGGGCAACCTGCAGCCCGAGCCAGCCAAGCCCGAGCCCAGCTCGCCGTCATGGAACCAGACCTCGCCGCCCTCGGGCACCCAGCAATACCTGCTCAACCTCCTCAACAGGCCCAAGCCTAGCCAGCACGACGCAGCGGATCCCACCGAGTCCAGCCTGCTCACCCCGCCGCCTACGACCGACGACCCTAAGGACAACGAGAGCTCGCATGGCGGCCGTTCTGCGGAGCCTACGCTTGTAGGCACCTTGGCCTCGCGCTCCGAGTTTGACTTTGAGCCCAAGGATATCGAGTCTCCGCCTCCAAAGTTTGACTCGACGCCCCATTCCCAGCACTCGCAGCAGTCCAGCTCGAGACAGCCGGGCGCGCTTGGCTATTCGGACCATTTCGACCGTCTCTCGGGGTCATCCCCGATCCATCGGACCCCGAAATCTTCCACCACTCCCGGGGCTTCCGGCTCGACCGCTGGCGCCAGCCACCCCGCGCCTGTTCCGACCCAGATCCTCAAGAAGTCGGATTCTGCCCAGTCCCATGAACAGAAGCGTCCCCTCAGCGACCGCGGCGCCATCGACAGCCCTGAGCACACCAGGCGCAAGCTCGAGCACCCCGTCTCCCCGCTGTCGCAAGCCCACAACGTCACCTGGCCGGCTGGCAGCAGTGTCTCGCCTCTGTCGAATATCGCCGGTGTGTCGCCCCATGCAGCTCCTGGTACGGGCCGAGCGCCCAGCGAAGACAAGAAAGAGAGTGTGGCAGACGCCGTCAGCGGCCTCGCCGAGCAGGCCGACCGAGAAGCCAGGGAGGCGTTGGCCCGCGCCGAACACGACCAGGCCGAGCTTGAACCAACCCGTGACTTGGAGCACGACCCCAGCGCCGGAGAGGGCGAGGGCGTCGCCCATTCGGCTCACGCTACCTCGCCGGCTATCAGCAAGGAGCGCGCCGAGGAAGAGGATAGGGCTTTCCTCGACTCCTCTCTCGCTCAAGACTTCGCCCAGGAAGCCAGAGACAGCGGAGACGATGCCGTACCGGCGGCTCAGGGCCCTGTGGCAGACAGCTGGGAGAGCGCCGAGGCTGACGAGATCGTCGTGATTGAGGAGACGGCTGCCCCCGTCAAGGTATACAACTTCCCCATGAAGCCCTGGATCACCATCAGCCTGCAGGAGATCGACGAGTCCCGCCCTGTGTTCCGCGAGGAGGCCATTCTCGACATCGCGCGCCTCAAAAAGGACTTCGACCAGATCGACCGTAACCTTGTCTCGGCCTCCGAGACCTACATGGCTTACGGTATGTCCAAGGCCGGGGGTCTGCGAGTCATCAGGCAAGAGGATGGTAAGGATGCCAAGCTCTTCACCGACACCAAGGATCGCATCTTCAATGTCGCCATCTCGGCCTCCCCGCCCCACCACCATCCCAAGGAGGCCATCATCGGGACCGGAGTCAGCGGCGCGGTATACTGGGTCCAGCTGAAGAATGGCGACCGGGACCACCTGGAGGATGCCCATCCTGAGCAATACGGCTTCGCTCTTCCCCCAATCTCGGCTCAGGAGGGCGGCGATGCTCCTGGCGGCGTTCTCAAGACGCGCGCCCGGCCCTCGGCCATGCATCCCGACTTCTTCGCTGTCGGCAGGGGCAAGTCGATCAACATCATCTGGCCCGCCTTCGTCTTTGAGAACGACCTATTCAAGAACGGGCACGACCGCGTTGTCGATACCGAGAAGCTCCTGAAGCAGTGCTCGTTGAAGATCAATACCGGTAAGGCTGGCAAGGACTTCACGTTCAGCCAGGACGATACCCTCGTTGTCTCGCTGGACAAGTCCGGCCGAGTCAAGTTCTGGGATGTCCGCGACTTGACCGCCGTCAAGGAGGGCTCAGACCCTCTGCATCCCATGCCGGCGCGGACATCGCTGGAGATCAAGGAGCCGCTCATGACCCTAACCACGACGCCCGAGGGCGAAAAGGCGTGGCCTACGTCCGTGTTGCTGCTGGATAAGTTCCGGCCGTACCAGAAGCGTGCCGCCTTGAGGTACATGATTGTGGGCATGAAGCAAAACCACACCCTGCAGCTCTGGGATCTCGCTCTGGGCAAGCCCGTGCAGGAATTCAACTTCCCGCACAACAAGGAGTCCGACGCGGTATGCAGCGTCATGTACCACGCGCCATCCAGCATGATCATCGTCGGCCACCCTACCCGCAACTCGATCTACTTCCTTCACCTCTCGGCTCCCAAATACACGCTGAAGAACCTGTCGCAGGTCGACTACATCCAGCGACTCGTCGCTCAGGATTCGTCGATCCCCCAGCCAGAGTCCACTGCCGTCATTAGTGGTATTCGGGAGTACTCGTTCGCCAACAAGGGCGTGCTTCGCAGCCTCAACATCCTCGAAAACCCCGCGGTTTCTGGCGATGGCGATGAGCCGACGCTCTTTGAGCTGTATGCCATGCACTCCAAGGGTGTCACCTGCTTGTTCATTAAACAGTCTGAGCTGGGCTGGACCAAGGACAACAAGGTCCTTGCTGCCGCCGATGCCGTGGAGGCTGGCCTTGCCAAAATCTCGAAGCTGGTGGCCCCGCCTCCCCCCCAGCCCGCCGAGACACAGCACGCCGGCGTCCCTGGCGATGCTATCGCAACTCCACAGATCCGGATTGCCACGCGCGGTGCTAAGGATGCCATGCTGAAGGTTGCATCGCCCCAGGGTGACGATAAGAAGGAGTCGGAGTCCATGACTCCCCCGAAGTTCGAGCGCAAGGATGAGGTCGAAACCCCCGGGCCCGCGCCGGAGAAGAACGAGAAGAAAGGCCGGAAGAAAAAGGCCGCCGCCGCCGCCGCCGCCGCCGCTGCGGCTGCGGCGGCCGCGGCCAGTTCTACCGACCGCGACCACCTGGCTTCAAATGGCACAGTAGAGATCAATCGGGCGCCCTCGCAGAGCAAGGCTAACAAACCTTCCCGCCACGCCGATTCTTCTTCAGATGCGACGTCGAGCAAACTTGCCACCGACCTCGCATTCACTTCGAATTCGGCTTTCCAAGAACAGCTTGACTCCGTGGTTGGCAAAATGGAGTCGCGCATTGTGTCCAACCTCTCGGGCCGCTTTGACGCCGTCTTCGATGAGATTCTCAAGCAGATGCAGAGCTTCCAGGACAACCGCGACTCGGCGTTTGCCAGCAATCAGTCGGCGCTGCTACAGATGGTGGCGGATGTCCTCAACGACAACACCGAGGCGGTTCTGAAAAACCTGATCATCGCCCAAATCAACAACAATGTCATCCCGTCGGTCCGCAACGCCATCGACAAATCGGTCTCCGATCAGCTGAGTGCCAAATCCACCGCCCAGGTCAACGCCGTGCAAAAGGAAATCCAGAGGCTCCTGCCCAACGCTGTCAACCAGGCCGTGCAAAAGCCCGACTTCATCAAGCCAGTCTCGGACAAGATCTCCCACAACGTCAATGCCCAAGTCGAGGCGCAGATCGCCAAGTCCCTCAATGCCCTCACGCCTGCCATAGCCAAGACAACGGCTCAGAATGTGCATCAGCGCATTATCGAGGATGTCGGCGGCCGGATTAGTGAAGCGTTTGAGCAACTCGACGAACGCCGTCGGGATGAGGACGCCAAGCTCGACCAGCTCATTGCCCAGACCCAGGACCTCTCCAGTGCCATCTCGTCGCTGGCCGCGTCTCAGACGCAGATGCAGCAAGAGCTCGCCGCTCTGAAACAACAGGTGCTCGACCGGGATCGCGAAAGGGCCCCGACTGCCGAAGAGCATGTGCGCGGCCATGCTCAATCGCTCAGTGGCACTGGCTCCCACGGCCTGCCCAGCGCCACTTCTCGGGAGTTGGTCAGCTACCCCTCCCAGCACCAGCAACACCAGCAGCACCAGTCTCCTGCCGCGCACCCACAGCCAGTGCAAGCCACGTACTCGCACCAGCATCAGCATCAACATCAGCATCAACATCAGTTCGGCAACCAAGAGGGCCAGGTGGTCTTCGCGCCGCTCGGCCGCGAAGAGCGCCAGAAGATGGAGCTTGACAACCTGATTGAGGCGATTGATGGGCTGATGCGATCTGGCAACTATGACGAGGCAATGCTGCGCTGGCTGCAGTCGGGTGACAATGCCGAGGAGGTCTTCCAGCAGGTGCTTTCCAACTACAACCCAATTTTCGTCCAGGATCTGCAGCCTCTCCTCTTACTCTCGGTCGGCGCCACGGTCTCGGTTGACCTGGGCCGCAGCTCGCAGAAGCTGATGAAGAAGGTCAACCTCTTGGAGGTTGTCGTCTATGCATTCAATCAGAATCTTGGGACCTTGGTACGTTTCCCCTTCCCCCCTCCCTCTTCCTTCCTCCCCGTTGACGCTCCCGCTAACCCATGCACTCGTATTGCAGGATGACCAAGTCCGGGAAGTCACGCCCAAGATCATGACCCTCCTGAAGACGCGGATTGAGCAGCTCTTCCTCGAGATTAGCCGGATTGCGCCACACGATCCAGCTCTGAAAACGCTCTCCAACATGAGCCAGGTTGCTGGGCGCGTTGCTGAGAACGTGCAGATGCGCCACGGCCCAATGCATGCCCCTGGTCACATGGGTGCTCCCTACTGAGTAATGACAACCACTGGATGATGATAATGGGCAGTATGGCTCTGGGACGGTCATTGGTGGGTAATATTGTTTGATACCCCGGGTGAGAGCGGCGGTTCTCGGGCGGCGGAGTGGGATACTGGGTGGTTGCAGTCACTTTCATACGTCGATTCGTTCCCTTTTCTTCTTGCCGGTGCCCATAGTCCGCCAGAAATGGCAGTCCTGTTCCCAGGGCAACTGCACCTCTGGGGGGGGGCAGGGATATCCATTTATTTTCGCGATGGTTTGGCGCCAGATGGGGGCCGATGAACTAGACTTGCGGCATCGCAGTGAGGCGGGGAGTTGGCTTGTTTTATGGATCCTCATGGACAAATACTATGCTTTGATCTTCGGACAACAAACAGGGACATCTTCGTCTCAACCTCGCAACATGTGAAACTGCAGTGACTGTGCAGGTACTCGGGCGGTGTTCTGGTTCACGACGGCCCTTTGAACCAGTAGGTACACAACTACCTCATGGTATCCCGGGTCTGCCTGCTTACATCCCTAGCAGTCCAGCATGGGCATGAACTCTCTCTCCCACGGATCGACGAAAGACGGCTGCTAGTTCTGGCGAGGGACGGTCCCAGAGTGGAAAGCGGGTAGCGAGGGCAGCACGAAGCTACCGCTTCACACGGCCTCGGTCCTGGCTTTCGGTCCCTTCCCGAGTCCTCGTCCTAGCAACCCCTGGCAAGCAGCCAGGAAACCAAACAGAAGCGCATGCATTCTCATATGTTCTCTTTCATTCTCTGTGTCCTGTTTCTTCTCGCCAGCGCGGGGGATTTCTTGGATCTCCCCGTTTCTGTTTCCATCCGATAGCTTCCATCAAACTAAGGCACCCATCCACTTCACCTGCGACCACATGCTGGAGATCCAGGACCCGCTCCTGGTCGCCCTGGCTGAAGTCCTCAAGAAGCAAGACGTGCATCTCGGCGTCTGCGAGAATGCGACTTTCAAGCATCACGTTCTGGAACTGTACTCTAGCTACGACGACATGAAGGTGCTCCGGTATGACGGCACGCAGTTCCTGTGGGAAGGCTACTCCGTCAACATCAATGGCTTTGCTGGTCACCGCCCCGTTGCTGGGCTGCCGTCATACCCGCTCGAGTTCCACGAGGCGGCTGCAGACGTCTGGGTGAGGTTGATGGCCCGAGGCAGAAACGTTCTGGGTTACCAGGGCCTGGTATACGTTAACTACAGCGGCGTCGCTATTCACGTCGATGAGCCCCTCCTCATGTTTATGCTGCTCCTGGTCGAAGGCTATGCGCTCAAGAACAAGCTATCGGTGTCCTTCCTTGTCGAGGACATCGCCAAGGTGGCCTGGAATGACGAAGCCTACGACCATCTGGTCTACAACGAGTAGCAAAAGGATACCGTCTTGTCCTTCGTCGAGAGCCACTGCGGCAACAGTGCCGGGGTACAATAACGAGCCAGGGCTCTGCAGGACGTCATTGTCGAAAAAGGTAAGCTGTAGGCCCGAGCCGCAAGTGAGTTTAATCGTCTCTCTAACGCTGGTACCAGGACAGGGCTTGGTCATGCTGCTCAGTGGGCCGCCCGGTACGTGCAGGACGCGGTGATCCTGCTTGACGAGGCCGACGTCTTCATGGTAGAGCGGCACCTGCAGGACATTGCTCGTAACGACCTCGTATCCATCGTTCTGCGGGAGCTCGAGTACTTGCGCGGCATCATCTTCCTAACCGCCAACCTGTACAGCATCATCGACTCGGCCTTCCGCAGCCGCGTCAGTCTGCACCTGCTGTTCGCCGCTCTGACGCTCGAAGCACGCGTGCTCATCTGGCGCAAGTTTCTGGACCGGCTGCCGCCATCTCCCCAAACGGCGCCATCACCGCCGGACGAGAGGCCGGCAGCCGTGGAGACGAAGGAGGGGGACCCGGCCGCAGCCGATTCTGAAGCGAACGGGGGTGCCCTGAGCGAGTGGGAAATCGAGGAACTCGCGGCGTGGTAGCCCAATGGGTGCGAAATCAAGACGGCCGTCAGATGACCAGAACCTGGAGCGACCACAAGGGATGCGCGCGCTGTCGTTATCGAGGCCGGAAAACGGCATCAAGGTCACGAGTCCGCATGCAAGCAAGGGCACCCACGGAGCCCAATGCAGCCAGGCTGGTAATACTTGCCGTCCAACCAGGGAGGGATTTGCTTGTCCGAACCATTAGAAGGGGCACGGAACATTGAGCCATGACGTTCTGTCGGCAGAGTAAGACACGAAGGAGATGGGACCCTTGACCTCGTTTAAGGAAAAACTCGGCTCTTTGTCGTCCTTTCCGGGTAAGTTCAGATTCTTTCCTCCGCAGATACTGGTTTTTTTTTAAAAAAAAAAAATAATAATTAAAAAAGCGATATATAGGCGACCGTTGCAGGCACAGGGGCGCTTGACCAGTCCTCGTTGGGAGGCGGTAGGGTAAACTGCGGACGGTCTTTCGGCGGCTGGCCGTTTGATTGTGCGGTGCCATGTGACCACTAGCCACGAGATCGCAATGTGCTGGACTGCTCAAAGTCGTTGCTTGCTGATGTGCGCGAATCGGAGCTGGCTCCTGGCATGGGGTGCTTGGCTGGCTGGTGACAACACGAATCCAGAATCCCCCAATCCAGGGAAGCGTACAAGGCCGCTACTGCAGGGCATGACACTCCTCACTTCAATACGAGCATGTGGCTTGCTCAAGGCTCTTGGCAACAACCAGCCGGGGCCTCCATCACACCAACAGAACAGCATAACGGCACAACACGAACGACGGCGTTTCCTTGTGCCATTCCTTCCCCCAGGACTGCAGGTTCCATGGCCTTGACGCCTGCCGCTGGTCAACTATAAGACTTCCACGTCTCGGCCTGGTACTCCAGGAACGAGTCCCCATCCTCTAACCCCTGTGTCCCGGCACTTGTCACACTCTACTTCCCCACCCAAACACACTCTCGTTGATACACATGATGACAAAGCTCATTCCGCTCGTTGTGACTTTGCTCGTCACCCTCGCCTCCGCCACAGGAATCAATGCCCGGCATGGCGATGGCCACGACGGCCCCAGCTGCGAACCGAGGCCGCCGCGCGACGGCAAGTGCTGGAAGGACATCCTTGGCTTGGAGTGGACGGTGCACAGCTTCGACTACCATGCCTCGTATACATTCACAAACCCAGCGCACCAGAACTCGTGGGGCTATGTCAACTTTAACCTGACTAACAACGTCGTGCCCTACACTGCTGTCTGTGCCGCCTCCAGCAGCCAGCTCTCCGACTTCTTCTACGGGACCGTCGACTATTCCTGCACTCTGCCGGCCAGTGCCCCCGCGAGCGCCGCTGTGAAGTTTCGATTCAACCGTCCATCAGGACAGCTTGACATCACCGAGTCCATCATCTGCAACGAGAAAGAGACAATGTATGCCCCCCTGCAACTGCCTACAAGAATGCCATTACCCGTGATAGACGCGCTAACAAATAATACTTTGCTTGCAACAGAGGGATATTCGTTGTGGCGGGTTCAACTGATCTCAACCTGTCATGCACCGACACAACTACAGTGACTCCGGACTGGGCGCCTGGGCAGATCTATAGTCAACGTGTAGTTACATGTGTACCTGTTGATACAGCTTTCCAACCAGCTCAGATTGTTGGGTAACAATAGATATACTGTGGTTATAAGCAAGAGATATATCCCCTGCTCAAGTACTGACTAGGGCCCTAGCCACGCTTTACAAATTATAAGCCAGCTAAGTTATAGCCAATCACAGCCCTAGTTAGTACTAGGTTAGAGAAATAGCTTACCTATTACTATATAAATTCGACTTAGTTGCCGTCGACTACTGTCGACCTAGGGCGACTTTGATCGCTGTCGACTACTGTCAACTATAGTCGTCTTCCCTATAGAGCGACTATATAAGCCTTATGTTACGTCCTGCAGTAGCTAACTCTCCTGCCCTTATTCCGATTGGTCCTCCATTGGCTACACAGCTCCACCAGGCCGCACTATATGGTTGGTTCGTGACAAATAGGCTAAGAAATACCAACTATAGTAGGTAGGTGCTCTCCTTCAATTACAAGCAAGGACATAGCTAATAAGTAAAACTACTATATTAATGCTAGCTAACTAGTACCTGTTCCACTAGACTAACAATATAGCGTCGTCAAGTCTAACAAACCACATGCATTTTCATGGCCGGAAGCAAAACAAGACCTCCTACGACCCTGCCATGATGCCTCCAAAATAGGCACCCAATGGTCTCAGATACGACACAACACCTGACCACAGCTTGTTACAACCTCTTGTTCCATGTCCATTCCTACCCGAACAGCGGCGCCGCTGGCGGCGGCCGTGCCATGGGACAAGAACAAGAAGCCTTGGGCGGCCGGCCTAGAGGCTGGACTGGGACGCCGCACCCAAAGCTGTGTACAGGTGGTGACCAGGGGTTGTGCCGGAGGGGGTGGAGTCGCGACCGGTGACAGGGCTAGGGATGCTGTACAGGCCAAGCCCAGCCCCCAAGCCCGACTGGCCGTCCCAAGAACTAGCAGAGGACAGCCTTGGTTCAGTTGAGGAGTCGGAGCGGAGATCGAGTCTTGTCACGTCCCCCGCAGAACACACTGTACGGAGCAGATGAGCAGCTTTAGCAGCGGCGGGATGCCGGGCGCCCATGGACGTTAGCTGTAATGACCCTATCGCGACGAGGTCGAGAGGCTGCGATGTGGGGTTGGGCAGAAAGCCCGATTGCGTATCGGGGTGCTCGAGCGATGGGGCGCCATCCACGTCTGAGGTGGTTGTGTTGGACACGGAACTGCAGACGCTAGGCCATCGGGATTGGTCATCATTGGAGAAGCACGTTGGCGACGTTGAAAGGACCGAATCCCGTCGACCTGCGGACCTCGGGATTTGCATGACCAAGGTTGGGGACAATGGCTCCGGTCCGCCAGTCGTAGGCCTTGTTGCATGGAAGGAGGTTCTTGGTCGCGGAATGCTGGATTTGGTGCTCGAAATAGAGTATGTCGAGTCGTATATAGGTTCTGAGGATAGCGGCTCTGGAGATCTGACAAGCTGCCCCTCCTGGTGACTCTCGTAGAGCGGGGACACGGCCAGGGATAGTTGGTGGAGGGCGGCGGCGAAAACCATGTAGGGGAGAAACGGTGGGAAGCACGCCAGCGAGTAACGGTTTTGATATGTGCTGGTGAGGGAGATCATGGCCTCGGAAGCCTGCCGGCAGACTGTATGGGGTGTCGCGTCTCTAGACAGGCTCGGGGGCAAGCCGCCCTCGAGGCTAGCCGGGTCTTTGGCAAATGGCTCGAGCAAACTAAGCAAGCAGAAGTTGTACCATATCCTGAACACGCAGACGGCGGCGGCGTTAGCCTTTACCTTGACCAGTATGTCGGGGAGGGAGGGCGTTGAGGGGCGGAGGCACCTACAGCGCAAGAACCACGTCAGGTCCATAGTCCATGTTGAGTGCGCCCGACTGGGCAAAGTGACGGTGGTATCCAAGACACTTGTTGAAAGCTCTGTCGAGATCACTTGCTGTCATGACCTCGGAATGGTTGTACGACAAGAAGGAATGCGCTGCCTCGGTGACTTCGAAGATGAAGCGAGCAAGCGGAGGACAGTACTGCAGCTGTGTAAAAAACTCCATCTGTAGAGAGACGCCTGGTCGACTCGTTAGGTAGCAGTTCCATGGATGTATCGCCAATAAAGGCTATGGCAAAAAGGGGACGGTCATCTGCAGCCGAGGAGGGTGACGAACCTCTCTCAATGCGAGCCTGGGGCCCTTCGTCACCCACGGCGCTCGAGTCTGGGTGTATCCTCATAAACAATGGCCCGGTTTTAGGCTCCAGATCCCCCGCAAGGAGTCCAAAAAGGCTGTCGATGGTTTCGTCAGGAGGCCGACAAGGGAAGAGCAATGATGTTTGCCAGCAAACCACTCACCGGGTCAACGAGAAACCCCCGCAATAAGCCAATGCTCGCACGGTCCTGAAGTCGTCGTCGTGGCTGTGCTGTTGCTGCTGTGTCTGTAGGAGTAAACGAATACATGCCCTGATGGACTCGCGCCCAAGATCGTTAGCCGCCTCCTCGTTCCCCTGCGCCAGCTCGGCGACAGCCAAAACTCCGAGTGCCTGTATACAGGGGAGGTTGGTATAGTCTTGTTCCGTTGCCAATAGTCCCTTTGCTTCTCCTATAAACGCATCTCCGAAGCTGACCCTGGAGACGAGCTGAGATGTCGGCGTGGCGACCTTGCAAGCCATGCCCAGGACCGCATTGACCAAAGCCTCAGAGCAGTATCGCGGGTTCCCTTCCCGGAAGTCTCGCATGAAGTGGCGCTGCGAGACCATTGACAAATAGGGAAGCGAACTGGCGAAGAACTTGGCGAGTAGCCGTTGGACGAGGCTCTTGTCGTCTGTAATATTGGTCCACGTGCGAGCGATTGGGTCCACGGACGATTCCGGTGGTGGGGAATGCTGGCGTCTCGGCGGGTCTACCGGGGGAGTGTAAATACCCGGGGGGAACATGGACGGCGGGGGGTCGAAGGAGAGGCGTCTGGCAGGAGGCGTGGCGGCGGGGTGGCCTCGAGACGGGCCGGCCAATGAACCCCCGGGCTGGGAGAGAGCAGAGCAGATCGCGGCACCGGGGGTTGCCGTGGCGTCTAGCCCGTGAGAGGGATTCTCATCGTCGGCGGAGGCTCGCGGTGACCGACTGAATGCGCCGGATAGACTCGTCGACGGCTGAGCAAGTATCCATTCTGCGATGGTTTCGGGAGGGTCCCCGGCCCGCATGCGATCCAGCACCATGTCCCAACGCTCCGGGTCGTTGTTTGCAAGAGCCCGAAGGAGGGCTTGCCCATGCCGTTGTTCGGTCCGCAATCTCGTGATCTCCGACCTCAAGTGGTCTTTCGTCCTCAACCTCTTGTCCTCGTAGACGCATTCTTCGCCCCTCGAGATGCACCTGCGGCAGGGCGTTCCGCCGTCACACTGTCGAGTGTGTGGGTTAGCCAGCGGCCCAAAACAGCTCGGTGGCGGGGCGCGGTAGAGTTCGCAGATTTGACAGGGAGAGCGCCCCCTTCCGGATCGGACGAGCAAAAAGGGGGTTGGGTATCACCACTCCTGATCCGGCACATGGGGGCGGATGAAGACAAGGTTCGCCAGACAGCGTACTTGATTGCCAGAGCATACCTTTGTCCTCTTTCTCCGGCACACGAGGCACGCGTTTGCAGTTAGGTTGTGTCTCGGCATGGCAGGCGACAAGGGCGGAGTTTTAAGAGACTGAAGAACATGGCTGGAGTCAGATGCTGGTAGGGTGAGCAGTGCACCGGCGATAGAGAGATGTCGGTATGTATATAGGCCGGGTGTGCTGTGTAAGTACCCGTCCTGGAGTCAGGTTCTGGACTCCCGGGGCGCGGTGGGCCGGGGGATGTTCCACGCTCCCACGGTGGGCTAGCTTCCCAGACCGTGACGGGGGCCCCGGGGCGATCCTGGTGGCAGCTGTTCGCGGCAGGGCTTTTGGTACCGTTCGAGGAAGCCGACCGACCAACAACCTCCATGGAACGGTTCTCTGATGATTCAAGCACATGCCTCGCAGCTGGCTGCGGTCAGGCACAGATATGCATCACCAGGCTGCTTCCAGGTAGGCGGGTGCCGCTGGATGCTGCACAGACGTACTGGCGCCAACGTTGACCTGATGCCCACGCCACACATCGGCAAAAGTCGCTCCCCGGGTTGACTATCTGTCATCTGTGATGTCGAGAGAAGTAGGCCTATGCTCTGCCTATGGAAGGAGGGAGTCGGGGGAGCCCTGTCAGCATGGTGATCGGGGGTTGCCCAGACACCCTGCCTGTGGTGTGCCCAAGTGACAGGTGAGATGGCGGCGCGGCGAGTGTGGGAAGCGACTCCTGCGGGAGCCGAAGCTCGAACCTCCAGCCAAAGTGGTGTAAGTGGGCGTGTGGAGTGATGATGGATGACGACAAACGGCGTTCACTACAAACTAAGCCGAAGCAGGTCGCCTTCACAGCAAGTAGGGTAGTCCCAACAGATACGCCCGCCACTGAGGACAACGATGGGAAACGAACCTCACACGTGATATCCGTGTGTCAGTACCTTGATGAACACGAGAAGCAACCTGGAAGCTTTGCTGCTTGCTGCTTTGCGGCATCGGAACAGGCCGTGAGAGTAGGACGTACCAACAGCCAGTCGGCCAAATTTGTGGCAGCCCCCTACGGCACCTCCATGGGGTCACTGCCAGACGTGCATGTGTAGCCGCCCGGGTCTCCTCCCAAGAGCCGCTGCGAATCCCGAGTACTCGGCTGCCTGCTGTCCGCTGGTCAGCTCCTGGTCGCCGACTAGCCTGTGCGTATGATGGTAGTTGACAGGGCCTTGGGTCCGGGACCGGTACTGTGGACAGCCGCGATCGGACATTTCTCGGGAGCCGAGGACGGGTTCCCGGGGCATGGATGGGCGCCAGTGCGGAAGGACCTTGGTTATGCATTGACCCGTCGCCCACGGCCATGGGCGAGGTATTTCGGATGGTTTGACGGGTTTCATACCACCTGCATGGAGAAAACAGGCGCAAGTTGCTGATGACGAATCGATCGAGCCTCAATGCAGCCGTCGAGTGTTCTCTGACGATAGGGATCGGTCTACCCGACTCCGACCTTGGTCAAAATACAAAATAGACCCAAAGTCCTTCTGGGGTCGTGCAGTACGCCCAAGTAGTCAGTCGCCCTTGTTCGCCTTCCACAGCAACCACACACAGTATGAGGTGGTAGCTAGCTGCTGGAGACTGAGGGCTCCCAAGTTGGAATTGGAAACGCGTTGATCAACGGGAAATTGTCGAGGGGAGAAGAGGGCAAGAGCAAGGGAAGGAGTGAGACCGTGACAGAGGTAGCTTCCAAGGTTGACTTACACCGTTGCACGTGACTGACAAGCCCCACTCTTTTTGCTGCGGGCCTGGCGATTTTCGTCTGCGGGCCGAGGACTTCGCTGCGGCATCACCAACCTTTTGCTATCGTGTCTGCCCATTGCCCATTATGCAGCCCACACGGTGTCTGCTCAAGCGGTCGGTCTGGAAAGGTAATGTGGTGCCTCTCTATATCCGTTCACTTGTTTCGTTGCCTCACCCTGTCTCCGTTTGAACTCGCACTTTGGCTTCGATTACTCCCTAGCAGCTTCACTCCGTGGTCGGCTTCAATAATAACTGACTTGCGTTTTCCAGGGCCGCACATCGTCCCGTAAGAGCCCCCCTCCCGCCCTAGGCTGTCCCGAAACCTGCTGCCGACCATCTTACCAACCTCCTGCTCTTCCAAACCCCCAACCCCCCCCCACGTCCGTCTGTCCGACCACCGAAGCGCTCTGACGATTCGTCCCTGCCTAGGCTCCCCATCGTGCGTCCCGAGCCAGGAAAGAGAGTCGCGCCAATCCGGACCCAGGCAAGATCAGCAACCATCTTGCCCAACTTCGTCGGCCTCAAGTTCCAGGTGCACAACGGCAAGGTCTACCATGACGTGACCATTACCGAGGAGATGGTGGGCCACAAGCTCGGCGAGTTCTCTCCGTATGCCGTACCCCGTCTGCTCCGCACGAGTTTCCAAGGAACACGCCAGCTGACGACCCTGTTGTTTAGGACACGGAAGGCGTTCATTTGGAACAAGAAATAAGGCGATTCGTTGTAGCTAAAATCGAAGATACCCGGACCTCAGGGGCGCTGGCCATGAAAGGACTCGCGCCTGTGATGTACAGCACGTGTAACAATACGAGATGAGAACTGAACATATGCGCTCGAGCGCGAGGTCCAATGCGCGCCAGCAAGAGGGGCCGCAGGGTGCCGCCAGGAGGCGGCGAGGACGACCCCTTCACACTGGCGCTTCCTGCCACGGAGGGAGAAAAGATCATGACGGGCACAGGGATAAATCGACGAGGCTAGGACGCCTTTTCTAATGAGCAATCATCGTGTGCAAAGCGAACTGCAGGTCTACCGAGTGCCCTACTGCCGTTCTCCCGAATACCAACGCCAAAAGCCTGCCGCCCAACGCCGTAGTCCACACCCAAGATATGTAGGGAGCTTCAGGCGACCAACCAGCTCGGAAAAAAGAGAGGAAAAGAAACCCAATGCTGCATCAAGACGGGCAGAACGGGCACGCACCCGTTGACGCCAACCAAGCTGTCCCGCCCTTCCCACCCCGGATCCCTCCACCCAAAGGAAATGTAGAGCCACTATCCTGTGACAGACACGGCCGTGCAAAGAAGGAGCACCGTGCCCCTCCTCCCCCCTCAGCGATAGAATTCGCTCCGCTTCACATTGACGCCAAACTCGCCCACGGCCATACCCAGATCCTCCATGGTCAGCACCGTGCGATTCTGGCTGCCGCCCTGTCCACCACCGCCGTACCCAGGCCGCTGGATACCCAATGGCCCGCCGCGGCCCTGGTCTTTGTTGCCGGGCTGGTTGGCTGGCTGGCCGGGGATGGGGAACCCCGCGGCGGCGCCGAGGTTGCCCATCGGGTTGTTGGCGCTGGTGTTGCTGGCGCGGATCCGGCTGTACTGGTATGCGTCGGCGGCGATGTCGGCGATGAACTTTTGCGTCGCCAGGGCCAGCAGCCGCGCGAGGCGCTGGTCGGTTTGCGGCGGCGGCGGGAGGCCGGCGCGCGTCATGTAGTAGTTGGTCACGGCATCAGGGATCTGTTTGGTTGCCCGAGCGTCAGCATACAGTCGAGGAACGCGCTTGCGAATAGTAACGGCACGTACAATCGGCGCGTAGTCGTCCATCTTGTTGAGAAACTCCTTGAGCGACGCATCTTTGCGCGTCGGTAACCTGGTCTCCGGCGCCAGCGGCACCGCCGTGGCGTCCGCATTTGCGCCCGCCGTCTCGTTCGGCTGCGCGCCGTTCGGGTTCACGGCCGGAGCCGTCACTTGCTCTGCGTTCGCTGTCGGGGGATTGGCTGCCATTGTGGATGTGTGGATGAAATGAGTCTTGCGGGTTCCTGGTCCAGCAGGGATGGCGATGTTGCAAATCGCAGAGATTCGATGCCAAAGAGCCGGGGAGGGAAGGAAGGTGGTCACGTGACGTAGCGATTAATGATTTGGTGATTGTTCTGGACTTTTCGTGGTGCTGGCTTAGCTGTGTTGTGGTGGGAGGATTGAAAGACGTCTGGGCATGCAGGGGAGAAACAAGTGGGCAATGCATTCCAACGGGGCCGGCGGTGATCACGTCACAGAGGCTGCAAGTGCAGCAGCACATCGGGGCAAATGGTTGCCACGTTCGGCAAATCCCGACAAACCAGACTTTATCAGCACATGTGGTGGTATCTTGCTCTAACCGTCCAAAGCTCGGTGCATTGGCAAATCCCGCGAGTATTTTCCCTAGCCATCTCCAACTCACAAGCCGCCATTTTTTACCGGCGTCTGCTCCGCGTGGCTGGCATCAACTCGAAGGCATCATCCTCCGAAATCTCGTCGTCGCTGATCTCAATGGCCTTCTGCGACGCCTTGGGCTTTTGAGACTGCGAAAAGTTGAGCGTCGATTGCCGAGTTTTGGCGGCACCACCACGGCTCCGGGTAGATCTGGCCGGTGCTGCTCTTGCAGGTGGCTCTGGTTCCACATCATCGTCTTCCATAACCACATCTTCCTCGTCTTCCTCTTCCTCCTCCTCCTCGCTGTCCTGGAACGGGTTCGCTTTCCTCCGACCTCTTGCCGGAGCCTTCTTTGGAGCGGCCGCCTTCTTGGCTGGGGCCGTCTTTTTCGTGGTCCTTGTCGTTTTGGCTGCCGCCCGCTTGGCAGGTACCTTTGGCGCTGAAGGTTCGTCCTGGGGTAACTCTTCGTCGCCATCGCTGAACGCAAGTCCCGAGGTTGGCCGTGCGCGTCCGCGTCCGCGTCCAGTGGCGGGTTCAGGGGATGCCGGGACTTCCTCGATAGCGCCTGCTTGTGCTGTCCAGTGACCGTCCAGGTCAGAATCCCAACCCTCGGGCTTCTCCTTGAACCGCCTCTTGCGCTGAGCCTGCTTCTGCTGCCCCGACACAAAGCTCTTCTCCATGACCTTTCGGAAATCGTCGATGTGGGCATCGAGGCCCTCGGTGATTTTGTCATCGTCGAGCTGCAGCAAGCCCTTGACCTGGGAAGAGAGAGAGTCTATGACAAACATCTCGACTGCGTGCTTGTCGTCCTTGCTGACGAATTGGTTGACGGCGTCCCCAAACGGCGCTTGCGGGAGGATCTTGAGCGACTGTTGGGCAAAGAATTCTTGCACCAGTGTATCGACTTTGACCGTATCCACCGACTCGAGAGCTTCCGCGACGCTTGCGAGGAGGGCATTCGCACCCTTGACTTTTCCTGTGGGGTAGCAGTGTCAGCGTGGTGGTCTTGCAAGGCATCGCAGAGGGACACAGGTGCCTACTCGAGGTCCCCGCTTTCTTCCGGTAAAAGTAGACCACATCATTTTGGTTCGCCACTTTACCTGCGAACCTGTTGGAGAAGCGTTGTGGGTTCTCGACCTCGAACTTTGAGCCTTCAGGGGCCGTGTATTCCACCTTGAGCCGGATCAGGGGTAGCGGCTGCCCGTCGTCATCGTCCTCGTGCATCTCGCCTTCGCCGTGGATCGACTGCCATTTCGCGCTGGCCTCCTCGATCATCTCGTCTACAATCAACATGAGCCGCTTCGTGATCTCTTGGCGATTGTCTTGCTTCTTTTCCAGTCCCTTAAAACGTTTGTCGCTGGCTAGCGTGATCTCCTGGGTAACGAATGGCCGGACTGTCTTCAACGGAACCTTGTCTACCTCGAAGGACTTGCCGGTGAGACTGAGAATCGCGACCTGTTTGGTCACGGCCTCTCCAGGCACAAGCGACGTCGCCACCGACGAGCCCGGCTGCATGACGTGGAACCCGGTCTCCGAATTCCGCTGGGGGTCAATGAGGCATTCGTGCTCGTGGCCCCAGATGACGAGGTCCAAGAAATCCGGCAGCATGTTTTCGGGGAGGTAGCTGGTCGGCGTGTGTGCGTAATGGTTCTGGTGTACCGCCAAGAGATTGAAGAAATCGGCCTTCTGCTGGCCCGGCCGGTAGAACCTGACCTTGTTATCCCGGAAGGTGCGGTGCATGCGCTCGTCGCGCACGTTGCTTAGGCCGTAGAGGGCCAGCTTCGTCTTGCCTTTCTGCAGCAGGATGGGCTTGACTTGGATATTGTCCGCCTCGGGGACGCGGCCAAAGTAGTTGACCAAGCCGGCCACCTGGAGTAGATCGAGCGAACAATAGTGACCGTCGCCACTCGGGTCGTCGTGGTTCCCGTGGATGGAAAAAACAGGTATGGAAATGTTGATGTCGGGGTCCTGGTAGTTGACGTGGGGAAAGGCGCCCTCGAAGACTTCGGCTGCATCGCTCAGAAACTCAAGCTCGCAGGGCTTCAGGCCGAGACAGTTCTTCCGGAGCGAGCGCATGACTTGGTACATGGACTTGCGCGACGGCTTGTTGTCGTGGAACAGGTCGCCGCCGAGGAGGACCATGTCGACATCGCGAGCGCGGGCGAGCTGCATGATCTCGTCAAAGGTGCGCCAGCTGTCATCCTTGCGAATGGGGTCCCGCTCCTCGAAGCCAACATGGTTATCAGTCGACACCAAAATACGGATCGTGTCCGGGTCTACCCGCGGATGTTAGAACTGTCGCGGTCGTTTGGTCGGAGTGCGCAAGAAGCGAGGGAGACTGTCGAGGGGAGTGTGAGGGCACCTACCCGAATCCTGCGGCATCTTGAAAACACCAAGAGCAGACCATGCAGTGTAAATCGATACTTCGTAGGGTTGGAGTGCTCCTGGCGGGAGATTTCCTGGCTGATATCAACTGACTGGCGTTGTCTGTGTCGGTGGGGTGCCGTCTCAAAAGAGATGGTGGAGCTGCAACGCGTCGGTCGGCGCGAATGAAGCACGCGGTCACATGAGGCGAGCCCGGTGGAATTGACGTTTTGGCAGGGGCGGTGTGGCGGTGGATTTCAGGCCTGGCAGAAAGCGAGTGGGGCTCTCTTGGACCCTGATGGTGTTGCCAAGAGGTTTGCTTTTGTTGGTGTGTATCAATCACCTGGAAGCTCAGCAGACCGTGGAGCGATCATGCATAGCCTCGACAACCCGACGGCTGGAGACCTCCGCGACACAACCACATCCAATGTTCACAGGAGGAGCTTGTCGATGTCTCCGGCACTCAAGTATTGCACCATAAACATCTGAGCAAGCTCCACTCACAATTGCGCCCGCCGGCGCCCACATCACGGACAACATCCACCCCAAGAGATCAGGCAAAGAGAGCAACTCCTGTCCCCTGCCATGCCCCGGTGTAAGTCACCTTCCCCCCTCAGCGGCCTCTACCAAACCGTTGGCTCCGCTTTGTATCTCCTGTCTCGGCGTCATATGGTTTCGTGATTTTCTCTGCATTTTTAATCTGGCCGCCGCGAGCTTTTCCGCTACCTGCAGTGCCGCACTTCCATGGCTGCCCCGGTACTATTCCAAGGCATCAACCACTCTTTAATATTGCCTCGGTCGACTCTCCTTTCGGGGCGCTTGGCCGCTCTTTACATGATTTCCAGACGTCGCCTCTTTCCTGTCGCTCTTTACTTCATTATTCTTTCCTTCTGTCGCCACAATGAGCGCTGCGCTGGTTCACCGTGGTGCAGAGCCGCGGCGGATTCTGGGGGAGCTGGACCCCAAGAGGGACCTCAACACCCCGCGCGGCCTCCACAAGCGGGATCCCATTGTTTTCGAGCAAGAGAACGAAGCCGCGGTGCTGGAAGGACTGCAACTTGGCATCTACGATTTCGACGAGGTGATGGCACTGACTAACTTTCGCCTTCCGTCTCTTGCAGCCGCTACGGAAGACCACGACATCTCGGATGGCGAGCGCGTCCGCTTTGCGGGCGGTGTCTATGACCGCGGCGGGGTGAGCGATGAGGAGTTGATGGAAGACCTTGGGGAGGGCGACGACGAGTTGCTTGGAGATGCCATGACTGAGGATCTGGCCGAGGAGATGGGCGACGACGGCGACGGCGAGAATTCCGAGTCCGAGGACGAAATGGGCGGCGATCCATTCAATCCCGCGGACCTGGGACTGAAGGAGATCAACAACCTCGCCCACTTCGGCGTCAGCAGTCACCGACCCGGAAACGGCGTAGCCGAGTTGCTCAGCGACGACCTTGACAAGTACTGGCAGTAGGTAGTTTCCCGCTTCTCTAGGTCTCGTGGGTACTCTGCTCACCAAGAGTCGGCAGGTCGGATGGTCAGCAGCCGCATTTGCTCACCATTCACTTTCTGCGCCGCGTCGAGATCCGGGCGATCCGCTTCTACGTCGACTACAACCAGGACGAGTCCTACACGCCGACCCATGTTGTCTTTTGCGCCGGAACCGGCCACCATGATCTGATCCAGTTCGCAGAAGTCCCGCTCACCAGCCCGGTCGGGTGGCAGGACGTCCCCATCGCCGACAGCGGTGGAGGTGCCGACGGACACTCCCTGTGCTGCTGGATCGTGCAGATGCACATCAAGGAGAACCACCAAAACGGCAAGGACACTCACATCCGCGGCATCAAGATCTACGCCCTGGACGACCACTCGCTAGGCGGCACCGCGCGCGAACCGACCCGCGGCCTGGGGGCCCCTTTTGATGACGGCCACGCCCGTGTGCCGACGACGCAGGGGCTGGACGGCGAGTCCCTCCAGGAGCTGCTGGATGCGTTCGAACGTCACCCCATCTCCCTGTCGAATTTTGACTCGGTGCGCGAACCGGTGATTCGCTAAAGAGTTGTTCTATGTCCAGGAAGGAAAGTTGAGGGAGAGCTGTGTCAAGGGTTTGATGGTGTAATATGGCCCCGGACAGCGGAAAGCGGCGGATCAGGATGGCCAAGGTACTGTTCGCAGTTGCGACTGAAAGAGAATGTGCGCTTCATGCTGGGCCGGATGGGGAGAGGAAGGGGTCGCTACCCGGTTGTGCATGGTCTAGGCGTTTGGGGGGCTGGTACTGGCGGGCTGGCTTGGCCGGTTTTGGCGGCTTGATACCCTCTGATGGGGCGTTTATTGGCAGTGTTTTCGGTCCACGGCAATCGTAGAGTTCATCAAACAGATTCGCAATGCGGTGTCTGTCCAGATCAAGCGAGGGAGTTCGATATGCGGTGACGGGTAGGGTCATACATGGTCAATAGCACCCCGTCTCCACTAACCACAGGACTAAGCATGGCGATTCAATTACACACCACTATCCAGAGGGGGATTGATGATACCTCGCCGAGGAGTGGTCCGGAGTCCCGACGACCGGCCCGAGCCGTGGTGGAGATGTCCGGGCTCGGCTCCGATCGAGCTTGGCATGACATAATCAGGGCCGCGTTGTTCCACCACCCCCACCTTCCCCGAGGTTTCCTTTCCAACCGAGCGGTCTCATTCCTGGCCGTTCAGAGACGACGGCAACAGATGACGATGCCCTCGCCCGATGAATTTCCCATGCCCGAGCGATCGATGCCTCTTCAGCCACCACTATCCCCTCGCCCCGTTGCTGACTTCTTCACCCGAGCCCTGTCGTCGTTCCGGAACTCCGCGTCCAAGCTCCAAGTCATCTGCACTGCTGCTCCGTCGCCGCACCGCGGAGGGCTGGATGATGGCGAGCCAGCAGCGCTCCCTCCCCGCGTCCGACCGCGAACCTTGATCGTGCTCGACTCGTCCTTCAACCCGCCCACGCGCGCACACCTGCGCATGGCCACGTCGGCGATACACGCGCTTACGCACAACCAAGGCCAGAGCCCCGACGCATTGCGGTTGCTGCTCCTGCTCTCGGTCAACAATGCCGACAAGGGCGCCAAACCGGCGGCGTTCGATAAACGGCTGGCCATGATGTGGGCGTTCGCCAGGGATGTTCAGCACCATTTGCAGACGGCCCCCAGGAACGGGCAAGCGGGCCCGGGAGCCGAGGCATTGAGCGTCGATCTTGGCCTCGCGACGGCCCCTTATTTTCACGAGAAGAGTGCTGCACTGGCCGAGTCTGGTTTCTACAGCGGAGAGAAGAACACAGACGGCGTGGCCGAGACGGAGCAGGTCTTCCTCGTCGGCTACGACACGCTCATTCGCATCTTCAACCCCAAGTACTACGGCCCGCTCGAGTCGACTGGCCAAGTGTCCACCGCTGAGTCTCCGCCAATGCAAAGGGCGCTCGGCCCATTCTTCGCCCGTTCTAAGCTACGAGTGACGATGCGGACGGGGGACGAATGGGGCGGGGCGGACGAACAGACGGCATATCTCCAGGACTTGATGCAGGCCGAGGGGCTGAGCAAGGTAGGCGGTAACACGGACTGGGCGGGTAGGATCGAGATGGTCGAGGGGCGCAAGGTCGGAGCGGATATCATCAGTAGCACGTACGCGCGGGGCGCGGCGAAGGAGCGGGACTCGGACAGGCTCGACTTGATGGTTACTCCAGAGGTGAGATGGTGGATAGAGCAGGGAGACCTGTATACTGAGTGAAATGGGCGCGCCGTCGCCATCGGCCCGGGCAGGGCTCGACGGGGGTTGCGGTAGTTACCGCTTGTTACTGAGGGTTAGTGGGATCAAATCGCGAGGTCGGTTCCGCTTTGAAGAGCACCCGAAGCGCGCAACTTCAAGGCCGGGTTTTGGTTGGGCCATATTGCCAGACGGCATTGTCGCCCTCTCCAGCGTTGATCCAGCGCCGAGAACCCATCCAGCTGAGCGATTGTCATCGGCGGTGAAGCCTTTGGCGAGGCGCCGTAGTTTTGGGCTGGTTTTAGGCACATGTCCCTCCGTCTAGGCATCTCTGCAGTAAAATAGCAATCAATAATGCTATTTGCATCACGAGACCTCCTCATTCCCCGTGTTGCTTGGGAGCAAAATTTGCAAACGCTGCTTGTCGTGAGAAGTTTTGGCGGTCTTGGATGGCAGAATGCTGTGGCCCACCGCCCGCCAAATTCCAGCGCAAAATTCTGCAGAGTGGGGTCGAAGCCTGAGTGGGGCATTGCAGATTGCAGGCGTGCACAGACCACTAACGGCCGCCTATATATTGAGCGCTCTCCTCTCGCTATTTCGATTTTCTTTTTCTTTTTTTCTTCATGTCGACAATACTTCAGAGAATCATTTCTATAGTAGTTGTCCTCTTTTGTGTTCCCTAAAGGAGCCACAGATCCCACCCGGGTTGATGAACGATATCCTCGGCACCCTACAGTGAGATCCATTTTACTCTCGCTCTGCCTGCAAAGGCGGCGGTCGCTGGCCTCGTGCCTCGGCTGTATAGAGAGTGGCGATGATCTGTACCCCGACTTTCCTGAGGTCTTGCCTTCGGGCGCTCAGGCGGGGTGGGTGTCGATGGAAGTCTGACCGGCCAATTTTTTTTTTTTCGTTGCGATCTTGAGCTTGTTCTCGGGACGTGAGGAAGAAATTATCCGTTTTTTTTTCGTTCTGTTTTTTTGTGTACCGTCGGCCAGAACCAGGTATATCAAAACGGTCTGGCCGGTCTCTCATTCGTACTCCATGCTGTGTGTTGTGTGTTTCAGTCCCGAATCAGCGGTTCGGGTCCTGCCTTGCGTTTCTTGTTTCTGTTTGCGTTTGCAGTCACCGCACGAAGCACGACTTGTTTCAGATCTACCACAAGTTCGCTTCCGCTTTGCTTTGCTTTGCTTCCGCTTTGCTTTGCTTTGCTTCCGCTTTGCTTTGCTTTGCTTCCGCTTTGCT